>RJWT010011641.1:0-23109 GCA_004365215.1 Cuniculus paca
CAAGATCTACACATTTTCCTGAAAATAACATAATTTCATTCTCCTTTACAGCTGAACAATATTCTGTTGTGTGTATTGGTAGATACATTATTTTCTTCATTTACTCATCTGTGGTTAGACAGCTAGGCTGTTTCCAGAGCCTAGCTACTGTGAATTGCACTGTTATAAACATGGATACATATGTATCACTGTAGTATGATGCCTTTAATTCTTCCAGGAGAGGTATAGCTGGGTCAAATGGAATTTCCATTTTTACTTTTGAAGAATCTCCATACAGGTTTCCATAGTGGTTGTCTTAGTGGTTTTCTTTGACCCTAAGATACAATTCCTGACACCTGTGAATTAAGGGATAAAAGTTTATTTTGGCTCATAGTTTGTAGATGTTTTGGATCATAGCTAGCTCCAGGGAGGCATGGCAGAGGAGGAATAGCTCATGGCATGGTGGCAGGAAGCAGAAAGAGACCAAGGGAGGAGGGAAAGAGACTCTTCCAGGCCACACCCTCAGTGATCCACCTCCTACAACCACTGATAATAGTGGATTATACTAACAGTGGTTATACTAGCAACAAATTTTATTGATTTGCTGGGGTAGGTTTAAAGTCTGGTAATTTCCATTTGCAAAGGACACAATTCCAAAAGATGTTTCTTCTTGTGGCAGACTTGGGTCACTAAGTAGTCACCATCAACTTGTTCTAGAGACTGTTGATTTTTTGTGTAACTGTAGCTATCATTCTCTACAAAACATCCCAGCCTCATAGGTGTGGGCCTTATGTTAGGCCTGAAGGACGGCTCCCCTGTGGCTGCTGAGGAAGCACAAGGGTGGGGCATAAAAGAGGAGAGAGAAAAAGAAAATAAAACATACCAGTTCCAATGAGCAATAGATCAAGTCTTGGATACAACGTTTAAAAAATGCCCAATATGTCAACAGGCAGAGCTGAACAGTATCTGATTCAAGGGTTAAGACAGCAAAGAGGTTGAAATATGAAGGCAGAGATATCAAGCTTTTTACCCTATTTTAGTCACCCATCAGGCATCTACAGACCCAAGTGGAGAGTCAGTATTTTAGCAAAAGTGGCCTTCAGCTGCCTGGGATGTAACCTAGGCAACTGTTATTGTAGCCACACATCAGAGGTATTATGTATGGCAAAGCTATTGGGGATCTAATATTGTATTACTCAGGTATATGAACTCCAAAACTAGTGATTTTTAAGTTGATTAAAAGCAAGTGAAGTAAAAGGGCGGTTTTAAGTTTTTCCTTGGTAACCATTTCTCATTTCATGCAAACATTGTGCTTTTGTGGTTTTATCAGGGTCTCATGATAGGTCTGTTCACAATAGTACAGAAACAGCATGCCTTGCTGTAATGGGTAATAGTTTAATGTGCCCAGGGGTGTGTTTGTCATTTCCGCCTTCTGTCCTACCACAGTGGTCCCTAACTATCTTATTAGGAAGTTTAAAGTGACCACAAGGATGTGAAGACTGAGTTGCAAGGTATATTGTATCTCTACTGTTTTCGATGTTAGCTGCTCTGCGCCTTTTCTGTCCTCGTCTCTAAAGCATCCTGACCCAGTGGGCAGTTGACTAAGCTAATTTGTTTTCCTAGCACCCAGCTGTGTTCCTTCAGGATAGTAGGTACTAATCAGTGTTTCCC
The DNA here is from genome assembly GCA_004365215.1 of Cuniculus paca. Classification (NCBI taxonomy): domain Eukaryota; kingdom Metazoa; phylum Chordata; class Mammalia; order Rodentia; family Cuniculidae; genus Cuniculus; species Cuniculus paca. Next base: position 1,651 of record RJWT010011641.1, read on the forward strand.
ATGCTAGACAGATAATCTGCTTCATTTAGTGTCAAGGCTTATATTTTTAAAGTCTTCTGCCCACGTTTGCTCTAGGTCCTAAGGAGATGTTAAATGAACATAAATCTGGTTAACTATTAGGAAGAATAAAGAAAGTAAGGGTCTACACAGCTCAGGTAGCAGATAATTGGCTCCCCAACCACTGGAGGTTAAGGATTGCAACTCATCAAAGCACTATGTTCCTCCTAACAGTCTTTACATTCGCATTCAACCTGCTTTCCTAAAGGCAGCAGAGAACAGAAAAACTTCAGGAAGCTGACATCTTAAAAAGCTTTTAGAAAGCAATGAATCAAGCATTCAAGAATCTCTTCACATTTAGCATTCACTTCAAATTCCACATTCTCATGCTTTTTTTTCTTATTCTGAATCATTTTAGGAAGAATTCTCTTTTTCTCTTTTTGAAGACTGTATTTCCAATCATAACAAATTATCTCAAGGTTTTCTGAAGCATTTAAACAGCTACTATTGTGCAAAAGTGAATATATTTTTCAGTTTTTCTTCCTTCTCTTTTTAAAAAAAGATTTGTTCATTCAAGTCAATGTGCTAGCCTTACCTTTAGTCATTAAAAACTAACAAGAACATATCTAGTATAAATTCACCATTTTCTTTAGCAATCATATATTGAACTATACTAATACTCAGAATCATTAAATTACATGTTTAAAAATTCTTTTAAACTTCTTTTTAACCCAGTAACTTTATTTCTGCTATGCAATCCTGAGGAAATAAGGAGAAAGATGGCATTTATTATAATAGCAAAGGGAAAATCTCAAAGATCCAACTTTGGGGAAATAGTTAAATAAATTATTGTTAATTAAATAATTTGCAGCCTTTAAAATATTTTCAAAAACTTAATTACATGGAAATATGCTGGCTAATGGTATTCTATAAAATCTAGGTATGTTTATTTATTTTTAAATAATAGATATCCCACTTAGCAAATTATACATATGTATATAGAAAGCAGTCTGGAAGGAAACTCAACAGTATATTAACTGAGGTTATCCATGAATATAGGAATCTATGTAAGATTTACTTTTGGTTTAGCTACTTTGTATTTTCCAAATGTTTTGCAGTGTGGATGTTCAAATTTTACAATAAAAAATTTAGTGGGTACCAAGATCTTTCTGCTTCTGCCCTCCAACTGCCCACGATACAAATTTAAAATGCCTGATACAGTACAGTCATTACACTGGCATTTTTTTCTATTATGGTAGAACATTAAAAGCATTGTATTTCGACCAACATCAAGAACAGAAATGGACATGAATAGCAGAGCTCAAGCATCTTTAACCTACACTGACACCTTTCTATTTATTTTTGCATATTTCCTTGACTTTGTATGTCCACTTGACTAGGCAGAGAGTAAAACTTTCTGGATGAGTCTCCAAATCTTTTAGACTGATAAAGCAACTTTAGTACCCTTCAGCATTGGATTCTGCATAATTCCAAACAGCAGGCTGGGATAGTGAATAGGGAGAGCAGGAGGACTAGCAAACCAGTTTAGGACCTAATTTAGATTGTTCAGGGTTGAGTGAGACATGGGTTTCAGTGGCAGCTGGGTCTCTCGCTAGCTACTGTCTCTCTGCTCCTTAGTTCCCACATGTGAGTTAACTGACCTAATTGAAGTTAGCACAATTGTTGACCCCACAGTAAGCATTCAGTAAAAGTTAGCTCTTACTGAACTTCAAAAGGAGTGGAACCCTTTCATCAATTCTGTAGTCGTAAGTTAGAACAGTCTCAGCAGGTGCAGTCAACTAGTTACCTTCTGCACAGGAAGGAAGCAATTAGCAGCCTGAGTCTTGTGGTTTGTTGTTGTTGGGGGTAGGGAGAGAGAATGGGCTCAGAAAACTCCATAATAGCTGTGCCAGGGAAGCAGGAGTTGGAGGTGACTGGGCAAGAGTTGTGAGAGAGGTTCAAATTGGAGGGGCAGTTTGGTGGTAGAAATAAAGAGAGCTCAGCACCCACCATTTTAGGGGCAGCTGGCTGAGGCGCGTGTGGAGCTGTCACTCCTGACTCTCCAGGACAGCAGTAAAATGCTACAACCCAGTTGAGAGTGAAGAATGGACAGTATTGGGAATGCTGATGAACTTAGCTGGAGGAACAAGCAGCAATCTGGGTTTTCTCTGGCACAGTGGGGTGTCAGGGCCATGAAACAGAAAGTAACTCTTCTCACCCTCTGACTCTTGCATGCTTTTCTGCCAAGGAGTACAGATACCATTCCATCAGTTCATACAGCTGCTCACACACACTCAGGAAAAATGGGACAGCAAGAAGTGTTCAGGGTGATAAGGGAGAAACAAACAAACCTAAAACATAGATTTTGACATTTTGGGTTTTGAATTGCTCTAGAAAGAAATTAGTTTCTGGAAATGGTCTATGGCAGAAAATACCTGTTCTGTCAGATAGGGGTGGTGAATTAAAAAGAAAACTGGTATATATTGATATTACAAGATTGGATAGTGATTTTTAGAGAAACGCAGCACAGAACATCCCTTCCAAAGGCATTTCCTGGTTACCAATAGACCTAAGGGGCGTAATGCAGCTAATATCAGTTCTAATTCTCTGGCATTTACCTGGGAGATCAACAAGACAGGAAAAAGTTGGTCAACTCAAAGCTGGCATTTGGTTTATGGGGTGGGGTAGGGACAAATTTCAGCCGTGACTTTCAGTAGCCCCTGTTCCAGCTGCTAGGGACCATCGTATTCTCCAATGTGAACTTAGAGGAAGCACATTTCTACTGCTAGTAAACGTGATTATTTTTCACATAAGACTCCTACATCATGAACCAGGATAGCAATCAAAGAAAAGCCTGTGATAGGAAGAGGTTGTCTTTAGAAGTATGCATCTTCTTTCTGTAATTTGTAAATTTAGAGACAGGCTCTTCTATTTGTCCTTCCTTCATCTAGAACGCCCCTTCTGGTTTGTAATAAAATTCTTTGCATTTGAAAAAATGCATTGGAAAAAAAATTTGCATTGGAAATTTGCATTGGAAAAAAAATTCATTTTATTAGAGACTTCTTTGGGTCTTAAAGGTTTTTTTCAGCTTTTAAGAATCTTCTATTAAAATGCAAACACTCAAGGAAGGAGCAAAATTTGCAGCTTCCACAGCTAATGCCTTATCAGGATTTATCAGTATTTAGCCAACATTTACTGATTCCTTACTACCTACTTATGTATATCTTTATTCATTTGGTCATCCATTTATTTAAAATCAGTTTTACTAAGGTGTAATTTAAATGCAGTGAAATGTATGCTTTTTTAGCATACAGTTAGTTCCATACCATTTGAGCAAAATTCAGCAATTCGGGAAACCAACCCCACAACTGAGTTATAAAACATCTCTACTTCTCCCAAAGTTCCCTCCTGCCTCTTTTCCTCCACTCTTGGCAACATTGGATCTGTATTCTGTCCACAGATCCTTGTATTTTCCAGCCCTTATTTGTAAAAACAAAACGCCCCCTCTTAAAAAAACAAAAACTCCAAAAAGCAAAACAAAGGACCCCCATACTGTCCTCAACACTGTTTGCAATCAGGTTGACTAATCATATCCCCAGGAAGATTGTGAACAAGCTTCCCTAGTCATTTCCAGTCTCTGCAGTTAGCCAAGTATCTGGTAATTTAGAAGTACCTGAATGGGTCTGGGGAAAGGGGAAATTAAAGCCAGAGATAGGCAGCTGGGCAGGGCCATTGCTCACCTAACACTCATCTCAATGCAAGCCCTGATAGGAAAAAGTCACAGTACACTTTGTGTGTGTGGTTTTTTGAGACAGGGTCTTGTTATGTAGTTCAGGTTAGCCTTAAACTTGTTATAGGTAGCTCAGACTGGCCTTGAATTTACAGTGACCCTCCTGCCTCAGCCTCCTGAGTACTGAGATTACAGGCATGCACCATCATACCCACCTAATATTTTCAACCAGGGCTTTTGTTGGCTCATTCAGTCAAAATATAAACTCAGGTCAGAGGCAAACCTTAAACTCCATGCAGAATGTTTCCCTTCTTGGGTTTCTTTTTCTCTCGCTCAGTTGCATTAACTCTGGGGAACTGCATACAAAGGTGAAAGACAGTGGGAACCAGAATTATTCCCATATTTCTGGCTTTAGTTCCTAGATAGGCAATAGTGCCAGCAGTAAGGAAGAAAAGAAAGGGAAAGACTATTTCTTGAACTTCTGCCACATGTCAGGTGTACATCATTTCATTTGTCCTCAGTAACCAGACAAGCCTCTGAGACAGGCACCCAGGAATCCTGTTGCCCCACATCTCTCGCAACTGTTAGGTCTGTACTTTAACACCTTCCTTGCTTTCCTTTCTGTTCCTTCTCATTGCTTCTGTCTTAATTCAGTCTCATCATCGCTAATCATGAAGTTTGCAATAGTCTGTTAGGACTCTCTCCACTTCCAGAATGGTCTTAATTTATTCTCCTTGTGGTTACCAGTTATTTTTCACGGCATTAGTCCCCTGCAAATTTCTTCCATGACTCAGTTTTTGTCTCAGGATAAAATTGTTAACTCTGGCTCCTGGTAAGCAAGGTCCTTCATGATCCCTGACCAGACATACCAGCCCCTCTCTTAACCTCTTCTGTTGTGCTTAGAAATTTGCTGGTGGTCATGAGTGACCACCAAATTTCTAGGCACAACGAAGGTGGTGAAACAGCCCCATGTGTCAGGTGAAGCCGTGATAGCATAATTCATGCTAATGCTCTTCTCCTTCTTCTCCCTAAACCGTGTTCTGGTCTGTACAAGTCAAGTTCCAGAGGAAGCTCCAGTATGGCCTCTGAGCATTGTCTTCAGATTCCTTGCCAAAGACATATTCTCGGCCTCTACTTCCCCTACTCTTACCTCCTGACATCCTTCTCACAGCCTGCATCAGGACTCACTGCCTTCCTGTGCTTATATCCTTGGCTCAGGAGCATTCTTTTCCTGGCCTTTCTGCAGTTAAGTCTTGGTAAAGGACAAAATCCTATTTTAAATTTATTTTTTTCCTCAAAATGACTAACTCAAGGAGTGGAAATCTGAGCCTAGAAAGTTGACTGATATTTCTAAGCTATTTCTATTGTATAATTCATAAAAACACATTCGAGAGGAAAGATAATTTTATTTTGGGGTGTGTTGGGTTTGGGCTACCTGTAGTCATGGAGGTGACTGTGGATAGTAGGTAACTGGAAAGGAAAGTATGAAACTCAAGAAGAAATTTTGGGTTGGTTCGTCAGTGAGTAACTGGTAGGGGTAAGCACACTTAATTCTAGAGGTTCATTTCTAAATCATATTAAAATAGCTTACAGGACGCACTGCCTGAGTGGGTGGGTGGGCACCTCCGGTGTGAGTGACCAGTGGTGGCCGAAGTAGGGAGACGGCAGGGGACGCTTAGGCAGGGAAGATGGCGGACAGTGGTTCGATGGGGCCAATGGGCGCATCGTCAAGATAGAGGCGGACGACAGCTCCTCTGTGATCAGCGTCTGCCCGAGTGCGAGAAGCTGGCCAAGGAAGGAAAACTTCAAGAAGTCGTTGAAACCCTTCCCTCTTTAGAAAAACAGACCCACACTGCTTCAGATATGGTGCCTACATCCCGTGTATTAGTTGTGAAGCTGGAGTGGGATTGACTTAATGAGAATATTATGTTTTTACGGAAAAGGAGGAGTCAGTGAAAACAAACAGTGCTCTACTTATGTTGAAGAAATCACGGACCTCCCAGTCAAACTTCAGTTAATTGATACACTACCTATGATTACAGAAGGAAAGATTTATGTTGAAATTGAGCATGTTCGACTGACTAAAACATTAGCAACCATAAAAGAAAAAAATGACGATGTCGAAGAAGCGGCCTCCCTCTTACAAAAGGTGCAGGCAGAAATCTATAGGTCAATGGAGAAAAAAGAGCAAGTGGAGTTTATCTTGGAGCAAATGTGGCTGTGCCTTGCTGTGAATGATTATATTCAGACACAGATCATCAGCAAGAAGATTAACACAAAGTTTTTCCAGGAAGAAAACACAGAGAAATTAAAGTTGAAATACTATAATTTAATGGTTCAGCTGGATCAGCATGAGCGATCCTATCTGGAAGCACTACAGAGCAATACATGATACTCCCTGTATACAGGCAGAAAGTGAAAAGTGGCAACAGGCTCTGAAAAGTGTTGTTCTGTATGTTATCCTGGCTGTTTTTGATAATGAACAGTCAGGTTTGGTCCACTGAATAAGTGGTGACAAGAAATTAGAAGAAATTCCCAAATACAAGGATCTTTTAAAGCTTTTCACCACCATGGAGTTAATGTGTTGGTCTACACTTGTTGAGGACTATGGAATGGAATTAAGGAAAGGTTCCCTCGGCAGTTGGGCAACAGATGTTTTTGCCTTTACAGAAGAAGGTGAAAAAAGATGGGAAGATTTGAGGAACAGTGTTGTTGAACATAGTATTAGAATAATGACCAAGTACTACACACGGATTACAACGAAAGCAATGGCACAACTTCTGGATCTTTCTGTTGATGAGTCAGAGGTTTTTCTGTCAAGTCTAGTAGTTAATGAGACCATCTTTGCTAAAGTTGACAGGTTGGCAGGCATTATCAACTTCCAGAGACCTAAGGATGCAAATAATTTATTGAATGACTAGTTTCAGAAACTGAACTCGTTGATGTCTTTGGTTAACAAAACCACACATCTCATAGACAGAGAGGAGATGATACATAATCTACAATAAGAGTCTTAATACTTTTAAAAAGGAGAGAAAATAGGAAGTCATTAAGAAAAAGACTTAAAAATAGTTTACATATGATACATAAAGAGTTAAATTGTAGTTGACATTTGACATGATTCGTAGATAGCTGATTAAAGATTTTTTTGTTGTGTTTTTTGTTTTTTGGTTGTTTGAAACAAGGTCTCATCGTGTAATTCAGGCTGGTCTTGAACTCACTAAGTATTTCAGTCTGGCCTTGAACTTGCAGTGATCCTCCTGCCTCAGCCTCCTGAGTGCTGGGATTACAGGTTTTCACCACCACACCCAGCTTTAAAGATTTATTGATTCTATTTTATAGCTTTCTTTCCTCTCTCCCTTCTTTCCTTCTTCCTTCCTCAAATATTTCCTTTAGACATTGTATCTCTAGTACTTAATGGGTAGGACAGCCCCATGTGTAAATGTCAGGTGAAACCTTGACAACAAAGGAATGAAGGGTGACTGGTGACAGGAAAATTACATCTTCCTATAGTCTACATCAGAACCCAACAAAGCCACCCCAAATAAATAGAAAATGCAAGTAAAAGTAGCTAGTCTATTCTGCAAACTCAGTTCTAAGACAATTTCCTAACTCTTCCTCTGTGGAAATTCTGGAGTCTCCACTGGGTTTGGATAAAATAATACTCTGATAAGAAGGTTGCTGAGAAGATCCAATAGAGTTCCAACATGTGAAGTGTAAGGAGGGAAACAGGAGTTTGTGGGGAATGCCAAGAGACTTGCCCAGGGACAGGTATGTAGGACAGTAAAGGCTTGAGGGTTTCTAGTAAAAGAAGTGGTCAATAGTCAGAGGGATTCAGTAAGTAGAAAGAAAGTAGTATCTTAAAATAGGCAATTCCAAAGTCATTGGTAGACAGAAGCTAGATTGTCTAAAGCTGGCAAATGAAAGGGAACCAAAGGAATAGTAAATGTGACCTGTTTAAAGGAAAGAAGGAAGGGGAGACAGCATAGCCTCCTGCAGTGAAAAATGCTTGCTATCTTTGTCTGCTCAGGCTGCTAGAACAGAATACCATTGACTGGGTGGCTTATAACAGACATTTATTGTACATAGTTGTGGAATCTGGCAAGTTCAAGATCAAGGTTTCTGCAGACTTAGTGTCTATTGAGGGCCCACTTCCTGGTTCATACATAGCCACTTTTTCTGTGTCCTTACCTGGTGGAGTTGGTGAGGAATCGCTCTGGGATCTCTTTTACAAGGACACTAATCCCATTTGTGAGGGCTCCACCCAAATCACCTCACTTAGGCCCCATCTGAAAATGCTATCACTTTAAATTTCGGCACATGAAATTTAGGGGGCAAACCATTTAGTCTATTTCACTTAGTTTTGCCATAGAGAGCTTAGAGCTGAAGGGAAGGAGCCAGTTGAAAGGGTGGTCCATTGCCCAGTCTTCCCTTCCCTTCAAACAGAGTACCTCTGTTCATTCAAGGCCACTGCTCCAGCAATTCTCTTTCTCTCTTATCATTTTTTTTTACTAGACACAAGACATAAACTCACTAAGCTTATTTTATTTAATATATATATATATATATACACATATACATGCACACATACAAACAAGCAATCAAAACCTTCTTGAACTCACTTTCTACTCTCAAACCTTTGCCTGTTTCTCCATTTTCAATCTCAGCAAAATATCCTGAAGGAACTTTCTTCGTAGTCTCTCACTTCTCATCTCTCATCTTCTCTTATATTAACTCCAGTGGGTGGGAGTGGAAAGCAGGAATATTCTCACTTTTCTATTGAAACTTCTCGGTCAGAAACATCAAAGACTTTCACATGACTAAATTCAATAGCTATTACAGTTTGTATATAGATGTCCCCCCAAAGACTCATGTGCTCATAGGTGGGGCTTTTCAGAAGTGGCTGGATTTCAAGTGCGTGAATATGGATTAAGGGTGTGATAACTAAATTAGTTCGCTATTTGGTTTAGCACAGTTCTGGGTATGGATAATGGGAAGGCCCCCCCCCCTGGGTGTGGTGGCAACACCCAAAAGACTTTTAGCATGGAGGGGATAAAAGGAAAGATAGACTTGATGCAGCTTCCTTTCTGCCTGCCTTCCCATGACTGTTTCTCCTCTGCGATGCTCCTCTGCCATGCTACCCTGCCTCGGAGTCAACCGACCAGGGACTGAAACCTTTACAGACTGTGAGCCGAAATAAGCCTTTCCTCCTTTGACTTTGGGTATTGGGTATTTTGTCTTGGTAACACAAAATACAGCTAAAACAATAGCCAACGAACAGTGCTCACATTCTGTGCTGGTCAGTGATGTAGCATTTGATCCATGTGATCAGTCTCTTCTTGGACTCTAGGGAACACTTGCCTACTTTTTCTCTGACTTCTTTAACTGCTTCTCTTTCATTGGTTTTTCTCTGTATCTATAATGTCTAATAGTTGGGTTGTCCCAGAGACTAGTCCTTGGTCCTTTTGTCTTTTATATCTGTACTTACTCCCATGTTCATTGTAACCTAATATCATGACTTTAAATGTCATCCTGGACTTATCTCCAGAACTGGAGACTGTGTATCTAATTGCTGTTAAACATTTCTACTTAAGTATCTAATTACATTCAAAACTGAGCTTCTGATATTCTACTTTATGTCTAATCTTGCCAAAATCTTCCTCATTCCAGGAAATAGTAACCCTATTCTTGTTATTCAGGTTTCAAGCCTCAGCATTAGCCTGACTCTTCATTTACTCTGGTGCCTCATATCTTATTTCTCAGAAAATATTACATGCCCACCTGCAAAATACCTCCAGGGTTGGATCCTTTCAAGCCACCTCCACTACTGACTCCCTAATGACAAGGGCCTAGTCGGATCACCATTGTCTTTTACCTAGGTTTGCTGCATTAACCTCCTCACTAGATTCCCTGTTCCAACTGTGTGCCTTTTTACCACCAGGATGATACTATCATCCTATTAAAATGTAATTCAGATCACATCATTTTTCTGGTCAAAATCTTCCAGAGTAAAACACAATTCTATGACCTTTTTGACTTCACTGACTTTCTTTCACTGGCCTCGTTTGTGTGAGGACAAGCATGCCATTTCAAGCACATCACATCTCAGGACCTTTGCACATACTTCTCCTGCCTGAAATCTGCACTTTTCTATCTCCTTTTAAATTTTTGCTTAAATGTCACCTCCTTAAGGAAGTTTCCCTTGGCTGCCCTATTTACAATTTCAACATTTACCCCTTCATACATAATTCCCTATTCCTTGACTTATCTTTTCCCCTGGGGCAAGGCTCTGTGTCTATTTTATCAACTGAAGAATCCCCAGTCTAGGACAGTGCTTAGCACTTAGGATGTTGAATCAATGACATTGATAATGTTGGAGAGCAGAGGGATAATTAATGGATCAAGGTTCAGAGGAAGACAGAATCTAGGTAGAATGGACCAGGATAGGTACAAAAAATATTTAAATTCTTGCTTTGAAAGGCAGGGTCAACTAGGGAGGTAAGAAAGCCCCTAATACCATCATTTTCACCTTACCTGAAACAAATCAGTATCAGCCTGTCACCTTTCCTGTACATTTACATTTAAGCCTTTTATCTCTAATTGTGGCTGGGAGAAATCTCGTTCCTGTGTTAAAGGAACTGCAGGCACTATCAAGAAGGTTGGTGCATATTTACTCAGAAAGCACAGAAGTCGCCTTCTTGACCTTAAAATCATCTCATACTTAAGGTAAATCTGCTTTACGCTTGAATACATATCATTTGTGAATCATAAAAACATTTGTTGTTGTTATTGTTGTTGCTGTTGTTGTTATTGGCTTTGCTGGTTGTGAGGTCTGGGGCTGGTTCCATTGTGTCCTCTTCCATCTCTTAGACCCAAGATTTCTCATATCAGAAAAATCTAAATCCAACATTGCTGAGCCTCCTTTTCTCCCTGAGTGCTCTTTCTTTCATCAGCAGGAACCCTGCTGACAATCCTAGTAAATAGTCTCAAACCTCAAGTCCCACATTTTCCTTGGTTTCAAATCTTCAGCACTTAAACCAAGGTGAAGGAGGCAATTACATAGCTACTTAAGTACAGTATGGGGTGGGAGACAAAGAGGAAGGAGAGGGGACCAGGAGTGAACTGGATGTCTGGGGGTGGGAAGGAACAATTAAGGTTGGCTGTGCTCAACACAGGGCTACTGTCACAGTGGTACCACTGGGTCTATGGTGAAAAGGTTAAATCTGCTTGCTGGATGTTGATCCTGGATTCTGGAAAAGACACACAATAGTAGGAAAATGAAAACAAAAATTGGTCTGATTTTGTAGGAACATTAACAGATGGACCAACACGTTATTCACAGTACTCTGTTGTCAACATATTGTGATTTAACAGTTTAGTTGAATGTTCTTCTCTGTACTCATTAGACTGAAAACTCAAACGGACTTTATCTTTTCCTTATCATACTCAAGTTTGATACATTACATTTACTAAATAAATGAATTAATGATTCATAGCAATTTATGTATATTACTTACCAATTCTGCCTTATGACCACACTGCACATTAGTAATTATACAAATTACTAGCTATCAGGAGATGTGGTGTACTCTTTCTCAGCTTGAATTTTGTAAGTGATCATACTTCTTTTTTTGCTCTTATTTCCAGAAGACTTGGAGCCAATATAAGAACAAATTTTAGTAACTCTGTAGGTTCCTATCACTTTCACATGTATAGTGATCTTCCTCCACTTGTGTGTGTATGTGTGTGTGTGCGCATGTGTTCATATATATACAGAGTATTTATAAGAATATACTATATATTATACAGCATATATATACACTATACTATACGTATGCTCTACATGCTATATATACATACTATAATATACATATATATTATATATTACATATTAACCTCAATTCAGATCCTTTCTGGAATAGGGTTGTATGTATATGTAGTAAATTTTAAAATGCTATTTGCCATGTTAATCTTGTTTTGTTTCATTTAAGTGTTACCATAAATTTGTCTAGGAACTAAGTGTGTATGAGTACACAGGATAGTGCTTTCGTTTGCACTGTGGCCATCCTTTGTTTAATTGTATCATCTTACCTTTTCCAGTCTGAACCTGGAAAATAAAAAGGGAATATTTATAGGAAACCAATGACAAACCTTGATCTGCTACAGATGAGGTGAATTCATGAAATTCTAGAGGTTTTTAGAGCCCATCCAAAATTCACTCATAGGTTACAAAAATTTAGCAGGTTTCTACAGTAAATCACTTGTTTTGTCACTTAGGGTAGATTATTTGGGAAACTTTGTGGTTTGGTTTGTTTGAGTATGGGTAACAAATAAGGATAATCTGAATATGAGAAAAAATAGTGATGAAATTTATAAAAGATACTAATGGGTTCTTGGGCTGAGGTTTAAGAGATTTCAAATGATGCAACAATAAAGTTTTCATTAGATTTTATTTCTGTCCTATAGAGGTATATATTAAAGGACTTTTTAATGGACCTGGTTTGGAAACCACTCTAGTAGCTTTTGATGTAAAGCAGATTTATGACCTACAGAGGAAGAGGAAGAGGAAATACCCTCAAAGAGCTTGTTCAGACACCGTAGGCTACACAGGGATTTCATTAGATTCCAGTAATGTCACAAGGATGCCCTGTGGTTGTTACTGCTTATCTAAAATCTTCCCAACAGACCTAAAAAGATTTTATACTGATAGTAAATAAACATTCTTTGATATGGCCATTCTAATCAAATTCCTTGAAAATATACCAAATCAATGAGTTTGTACAACCTATAATTTATCACAACTTCTTTCATGGAAAATGGGTTTATATAAAGATCCCTTAAGTGTAAATAATTGTAATTTGATTTTAGTTTACAAGGCTAAAACCAAGGGCAGTAGTCTAAAATCTGAAACCATACAAAATGGAGATGTTGTAAAGATTAATCTCATTTTCATTAGTTACTGTGGCCCATACGTTATATCTAATGTTCTTTCTTATTTAGATGTGCTCAACATACTAAAGGAGTCCATTTAACAGCAAGTTGCTATAAGTCCCATCTATTATTCATGCAATGGGTGGGTGGCTATGGGTCGTCTCATAATTACGTATAAGCTGTATCGCTAATGTTAGGAGGATATGGGGTCAAACACACACATTTAATGTTGGATTTGGATTGGGCCTTCATAAGAATTGAAATATGAAATTTAATCTTTTTATATTCTACAAAGGAAAAACAATATTGTTTCTAGTAAAAATACAACCTGAATAAAATTTGAAACCTTAGATTCACAACATAAAGTTTCCACCCTCCATTAAAGCATGCTTTCTTAACAAAAGAAATAAACTTTGAGGAGTCAGTTTAATTCTACAAATATCCTGTGGTTTCCTCTTATATTGTATGCTGGTTGAATAAGGACCCTTGTTGAAAAGTTTTAGATCCAAAATAACAAAAGAAAAATAGAAAAGAATGTATTATTTCTAGTATTGTCCTTAGCTCTTCTTTCCAAAAGAATTGGAGGAAGGGTTGGTATCTTTGTATCACACATTAAAGCAAGTTTGTAACTTAGTCGGACATATAAGTAGTCCAAGGTTTCCCATAGCAATTCTCGCTTGAATATGTTGTGATTCTAGAGATTTTTCAAATAAAATAATGTAGGAATCTCCTTCTTGTGGCTTTGGCTACATGGGATTCAGAAACCAAAGAATGAGAATCCACCACTGGTCCCATTTTTCTGGGGTTAAATAAGGTCTTGGTTATCTCTTAGTTCTTTGATCACAGCGCCAGCACTGAACCATTGCTTGCCTTAGCAGGCTGTCTCTGACTCCTGAAGGCCTGAGGCCTGTGCTTTGTACTTGACCCTAAGTGTTTGAGAGGTTACTAATTAATGTGTCAAAGAAATTGACTTTCCAGTTAAAAGGTGTGGCTATCTCCTTACAGATGTATTTCCTTCCCTTTCCTCTATTGTTGTTTGGAAATAGGGTTAATTTATTTTAATAAACTTCACAGTTATAGTATAGAAACAACGACTTCTCAGTTTATATTTGAGAAATGCTTCTGTGTTCCCAGTTTTAAGTAAAAGTTAGAATCAAATCTCTATTTTGAGAATAACAACTTAGTACAGTTGTTCTCAGCCTGTCAGGCTCAAAGCTTCCCTTTACATCACCTATTTTATGGGATTCCTTTTAATTATTGTGAAATGAAATTGCAGATAATGTAACCTGACTATCCACCTGCAAAAAAAATCGTGCAAAAAAATGTAAAAAAAAATTGTAATATAACACAGAAACACAAAAAATGTAACTTAAATATGTATTTTATTATTTAAATTGTAAAATATTTCATCAGAAACTATTGTAGGTGAGGAACACTTAGCTCACTGCCATCTCTGTTGTTGATGTGATAAATAAGTTTAGAAGTAAGCTCTTCATGATTTAGAGTAAGTTTCTCCTCTGAGCTTCGGCTTCCTAATATTTAATGAGGACACTATTTCACAGGGGTGCTATGTGTACTAACATCTGCATAACATAATATACTGCTTCTAAAATATCTAGTACAATGTAGAGTCCATCATAAGATCTCAAGGAGTATTCGTTCTCAGCATCAACCTTATGAGAGTAGTCAAAAGTTACTGAGTATAAGGCTGATTTTCTTCTTTTGGAAGATCTCCCCAGTCAGGTTTAGTGTCTTTCTACAAAGGGAAATGAGAACTGGGCATAATTCAGAGATTAAGTTGTTAAAGAAGTCAATGACCTTTACTGCTTCTCCTTACCCTCTTTGCCAAGTCCATGAAGTAAACAGGGTCAAATTTCCATGTGTTCTCCTAGGCTCAGTTTTTTTCATGCTGCTGGCCTTTACACATTTCTACTACTCGTTACTGGAGGAAAGGGCACTTGGCAGGCTGTTGTTAGATATGGTGAGGATTTCACTGTGATTTGGAGAAGTGAGAGTTTGTACCCAGCAATCTGTAGACTCTGTGTTTTTTGAGAACAATGGTTTATGAGGGTGTAAAGGGAGGTAATGACATAGTGGAAGTTAAGGGGATATTCTTCATAATCGCTAAAAAGGAATTTTCCAGTTTCTTTTTTAAACCGGTGGCTTCCAAATAAAATCTTTTAAAATATTTGGAAGAAGAAAAATGAAGCTTTCTTAAGAAGATAACTTGATCTATGCTAAATTTGTAGTTTCAGAAAATATTTTTTTTAGAGCTTGGAGAGGAAATTTTAAAGGTGTGTTTTCTCCCTATTCATTTAGAAATCCTTCTGAATAAAGGTACTGTAGCCATTGTGTTTTTATGTTTCAGAAAGCATAGCAGAACAAAGTCTTTATTCTGCATAGCAAAATAAGATGCTTTAAAAATTATCTACAGCAGCATATTACCCCTGTTTTATACCCTCATAAACAACCTCGGTTAGATGAAAAGTCCTTGTGGAGGAGCAGACCTCTCTGGTTACTGCCTTTTCTAGGTTTCTCTTCCCTGCTTGATTCTCCTTTTTGATAAGAGATCAGGTAACCATGGCAACACTGCACCACAGAAGTCCTTTCATTTTTGTGCTTTACATAATCCTGAAAATAAATCTGCTATCTGCTTGACACTTGCTTCCTTTTCTTACCAACCTTTTTTTTTTTTTTTTAAATCTTAGTGTGATAGATGCTGAAAGAAAACTTGCCACTTCAGAAGATTTGCTGCCACTGACATGACTTCGTAATAGTAGCAGGTTGACTCTGCATTCTGTGAGGCTCAGATTTGCATGATGGAGTCTCCCCATACATACTTCAGACTAAATTATACCTCTATTAGCCAGTTATTGAAAACTAGAGAGACTGTGCTGATTCACTGGGATCTTTTCTTATTTAAGATTTGCACAGTCTGATCCATGTCATCCAAAATGGCAGCCACCATTATTATGTGGGCCCCTAAGGTCCAGCACCAGAGAGGATGGTTTTATGGGAATAATGCAGGCAGGAAACTTGCTCTGGTCCACAATGAATATAAAGCACTGATTTTTCCCTCAGTCAAATTTTGATAAGACAACTAGACCTAATCTTTCTTGAAAACACAAGACTCTAGCATAATTTTATATAGGAATATTGAAATCTACTTTTGAAATGAGAATATGCATTGTGCCTATCTGAAAATGTTAGAATTTTGAGACATACCAACTGACTGACTTCTGTTCTGTCCTTAGGGAAGACTTGTTTCTCTGTTATAAATTCTAAAAACTTCTGTAATGGTGAAGGTCTCCTTGTCCCCAACAAATGAAACTACTTAGTTTCCTGTGTTAACGGCTATATGGATAATCAGACAAGTTGAATGTAGCATAGTTAATCCTTGATTAGATGGAAAGTTATCAGGGTCAGAATGAGGCCATTGTTTTAAAAGCAGACTGAGTTCTTGTCTTTTTCCACTGGCTTGAATTGTGTTCAGGCAAACTGTTATTGATTTGATTTATTTCCCTAATGGTTGCATTCTGCTCTCTCTCAGGAGCACAAACATACCAGACACAATGAGCTTTTTCCCATATGTCTGCCAATTAAGGCTTATTGAGTTTAATGAGTCTATTCCACAGCACCCAACACTCCAGTCTTTATTCAGTCAATCTCCTGGGAGTAGGGGCTCAGAGAAAAGACTGCAAAAGCAAGCATATGAATTTGTTGCATAAACTTGTACTTTCTTCAAGGCCATTTGTGTCCTTCCTAGAATACATGATATTCTATGTGTAATCACATGAAATGTAATCATATCGTTGTCATCATCCAAATGACTCTCAGTTAGTATGACAGGTAAGCTCAAGGGCCTATCGTGTACTGCAAAGGTTGTGCCCTGCCCAAGGGTGTCCAATGGAGAGTGGAAATAGATCTGGTTTATTTTACACCAGGTTGAAGAGGAAGGGAACTTTTCCTAATTCCAGAAATACTTGGTTGTTGTGGCCTTGGATAAAATGGTTTCAGTATGTTACCAATCATGCTTGATGAACTTGGACAAGACAATTTTTAGCATTGGGATATTATAAGGATGAGCAATATGAGAAAAAGAATATAAAGATGCAGGACAAGAAAAAATAACAGACTTCTGAGTCTCTTTACCTCATACTCTTGGATGACTGACATCAGACTGGCTTTAAATTTCAAATTTGGTGTGACCCAGAGGACAAATTACTTACCTCTTTGTGATTTTGTATCCTCATTTTGAAATGAGATAATCCTACCTCAGAGAATTGTTGTAAAGATTTACTGATAATGGACATGAAGCTCCTTGTACAGTGCCCAGCTTATAGTGAGGGCTTAATAAATGTGAGCTATAATTATTATGGCTGTCACTCTCTTCTCCCACTGCCTGACCTTCATCCCTAGTGTTTACCGTACCTGTCACTTCATAGGAGCCTATGATGAACTGTGCCCCTGTAGGAGGGGAGGATGCAGAAAAAGAAGGGAAACTAGAGTGTGAGTCATGAACAAACCATGAGTAGATGTACTCGAAGCATTAAGGGCTACATGAGATTTAATCAGCTATACACATTTTACCATAAAGATTCTTTTTTGGAGGGGGTATTGGGGATTGAACTCACGACCTTGTGCTTACCAGGTAAGCGCTTGAACTGCCGGGCCCCCATAAAGATTCTTTTTGACTTAAACTATACTCATTTAGGTTTCTGTTGTACTTGTTTTGCATATTACATCTTGTTATTTTTAAACTCATATATCTCTGAAGGTGGTTAAAAGCTTGCTTATGATAATTACTACTTGTGAATTCAAAAGCTAGAGGGTAAGTTGTGTTTACTTTTCTGTGAACAATTACCAAGATTGCTACTTACATCAAAGGAGGGGCAAATCTTTTTCTCTTGTGGCCCAGCACGGTCATCTTATCCTGTGTCCTCTATAAACATGAAGATATAAACACTCAAGAAAAGAGTGGAGCCTACACCCTCCTTTGTTCATACTTTGAAAAGCTTATTATTTTTCCTTCTTTTAAAAAGTTTTAACGAAATCAACTGGCCTTACAGACATTTAGCTGCAGTGGTTTTCCATGAATACTCTGCATGATGTGCATATCATCTGTTTAAGTTCTGCTCTGTAGTGATACAGAAGAAGTTTAGGCTCAAAAATTATGCGTACTTGCTTTTAAAAAATGCCATCTTTCAAAGTCTCTGAGAGCAGACATTTTCTGAACTTTCTGATTTGAAATGCTGTATAGAAATTCCTGATTTTAAGCCAACATGGGTTTTTAACGTTTCTTTATTATTATTGGTAAGAAATTTTGACAGTTGCAGGAATGGTCGAAAGACCTTGTAGTTGGCTTTGGGCTGTAGAGCAGAATCTGCTTCTAACTGATCTTAGACAGATTATACAGTCTCTTACCACCCTCTGTTTTGACTTATGTAAAATGGGGAAGACAAACAGTAATCTTTAAAAGGCTGGGTTCAGAATTTGTGAGGCCTGGTGCAAAATAAAAATGTAATGCCTTTGCTTAAAATGCAAGGAAAAAACCCCCTGCTATTACAAGTAATTAATGTAACATTTTTTCCTTTCTTCCACTCTTTCTCAACTTGTGATAGTGTAAAAATGGACACTTCTTGATATGGGCTCATTCTACCAACATGTTCTACCTTTACTGATGAGTAAGGAAAAGAAACTGTGGATTGGTGTATAGTTCTGTCTCTGTCATCATTTTGAGGGTAAGTGGTTGGCTTATGTGGGGAGCAATTTAAGTCAGAAAGGATATGGTTGGGGTTGGAGGGCTGCAAAAACCAGTGATAACTAAGCATCTCTCTCCCACCCTATGCAGATAACATAGGCTTCCTGATAACATGGCAATTGTGGGATAATCAGACTTTCTCTGCAGTAAGTGATAGTGTTGGTCAGTCATGTTTCTTAGAACACCATTGACTTCTGCATTCTAGTTCAAAGAGAAATGCGGCCTCTTACCATATATCATTCACCTTCTCATTCCTTCTTAGTCATAAAGGTAACACATTTACCTGGTACTAAGTTTGAAGCTTATCAAATTCCTGTGCACTGTGGGCTCCTGGAATCAAGTGCTCATGGAATTTCACATATGCTGTATGCCAATGGGGCAGCAAGGAACTGTGGCCATAAGTATCTCCTCTGTGAGCATAGGTACCACAGTCCCATCAATCTTCATTTACAAAATACAAATTCAAAAATGAGCCCATTATGAATTCCAAGTTGGATGGCAATCATCTGTTGTTCAATCTAGGACAGGGTCCTCCTGATCTTGGGGTTCTGTGTGACTGCACAGATCTCCTAAGGCCACAAAGCCACCCTGGATCCTTAAATCTCTGTATTTCATATACCGACCTAATTGTACCATGACTTTATTCATTCCTGGACATGTTTTATCTGTACAGAGTGGCTTTAAAGAATGACTCCAACTTATGGAACTGTTGATCTGATCCTAAAATTTTAAAAATGAGCCTCATTGAAGATGCATATGTACGGTTCATTTAATCTGAATGAAAAGTTGGGTTATTCTTAGTATACATATGCAATTGTTCACCCCCTCATCACATTCCAGCTTTTGGGCTTTCCATAACCCCAAAATGTTACCTTGTGCCTACTTGGAATTACTTTTTAGTGCCATTCCACTCCAGAGACCAGTCACAACGTATGTCTATAATAACCTCCTTGGACAAAATGTGCTGTGACATTTCTGGTTTCAATAGGCAACTAGCCATTCCAACATGAGACAAAATTTCAGAAATGCTGACTTTTTGGAGTAAAGATTCCTGAAGTATGGGAGCTGATTGGAGGACTCATGCCACAACATGTTCATGAAAGTACCTTTATTTGGATTTAAGTTGGAGCTTCATCCAAAAAGAGAAAGCCCTATGGTTTGGCACACAAAACCTGAGCTGCATTTCAGCCTTTCTTTCTCACCCTCCCCAGTCTAGGGCTCCTTTGTCAGGCACAACCTGTAGAACAGTAGCCAGTGGGCTTGGAAGAGGTATTAGTAATGAGAGTCGGAGAGGATAGAGGAGATTCACTCCTCTATGTGAACTTAGGCAACTTGCTAACCTTTTAGAGCCTCTTTTTATACTTCTGTACAATGAGAAGAGTAGAATTTACCTTGCAGAGTTGTCAAGGGGATGAAGTGTGGAATGAGGAATAAAGCAAAGTCTGTAGTACAACGTGCTTAAAAATGTTTATAATTGTTATTAACTGAAAAATGTCCCAAGTGCTTTTGCTTAAGCAGTAGCTGCAATCCTGGGGTGTCTGGCTCCCTCTTTAACTCTTAAATTACCAAATGTTTTCAGCTGAGCTACAAGCCTAATTCTATTTCCAATTTCAGAGCAAAAATCAACAGATATGTAGAATTTCATTAAAAAGTTTCATTGTATGAACAGCTTCACTAGAACACAGACATTCTGTGAGACGGTCT
Source organism: Cuniculus paca (assembly GCA_004365215.1). Classification (NCBI taxonomy): domain Eukaryota; kingdom Metazoa; phylum Chordata; class Mammalia; order Rodentia; family Cuniculidae; genus Cuniculus; species Cuniculus paca. The sequence goes on from RJWT010011641.1 coordinate 21,774, forward strand.
TGTCTGTCTCCTTCCCTCCCTTGCTTTTTAATTTTCATTTAACCAGAAAATTATTTAAAATGTAAGTAGGACTCTACCAAGAGTTAGCCACCTCCCCTCAACTCTGGGCAAATCATTTGATCTGTGTATCTGTTTCCTCAGCTGTTACACTGTAGGGATGGAGTATGGACATTTTAAGGCTTCTTTCTAGTTTTAAATTACAGTTATCAATGGTTGTCTCTGCTGAAGGAGCAAACACATTCCTTTAAAAAAGCATTATTGTTTATTCATGTATATTTTTCTCCTCATCATGTCTTTACATCTGCTTTTTTGGAGTATTCGTAGTAAGTTGGTAGGTTTTTTAAATCCAGCCAAATCCCAAATGTGATCACAGAGAGGCAGGAAGCACCGAGTTGCCCCCACCTACACCTTTCCTGGCTTCTATGTGCTACTATGGAATAGGACAGGTTTGTGGTGAAAGAGAGCAGAGAGGTGAGGAAGAGAGAGGACAGTGTCTGTATTGGGCAGCTGCCGGTCTGTGTGCATCCTCACTGATGGAAGTGCTGTCATCACCCTTCTTCCTTGACACCTGAGTTAAAATAGGATTTGGTCAAAGTTAGAGACTTTTCTAATTATAAATAAATAATAAATAAATAAAAGCTTTGCCCTATGTTTGACAACTCTTTCTTTTTATAATGAAAAGTGATTTAAAAAGAAAAATGGTTTGTTTCTGTATGAGTGAGAGGGATATTTAAAAGGACTTTAGTCCATTTTTTTTTAAAACATTTTATTATGGAACACAAAAAAGCAGAGAGGCATCATGTGCCCCTCACTCATATTTAACAACTACCTAGCCAATCTTGTTTTATTTCTGGTATCCTTACTACTCACTGTCATACTGCTGATTATTTTGCAGTAAATAGGTGTTTGAGTTCATTTGTGCTACTATAGTGAAATGCCATGGACCAGATAATGTATAAAAACAGAAATTTATTTCTCACAGTTGAGAAATAAATGGAGACTGAGAAGTCCAAGATCATGGACACAGGTAGGTTCTGTGATTTGTGAAAGTTTCTGCTTCCCAAATGACTTTTTGCATTCTATGTCCTCATGTGGCAGAAGACTAGAAGAGCAAAAGGGTGAAAGCTGCACGAAGCCTCTTTTTTTTTTATTTTAAAGAAAATAGGACAAAACAAAACAGAACAGAATGAAAAAAGCAAAAGAAAACAGTATAGAGTCAAACATAATATAGCATTTCAAAGGAGAACACTGCAAGCTATACAGGTTTTCAAAACATAACAACAGGAGATTAACAATGGTTACCCTAGTGTCTCTTGCTTTCTTCAAAATGGTTGTT
>RJWT010011642.1:0-23120 GCA_004365215.1 Cuniculus paca
TTGTTCTTTGTCATGGAAGTATCTTGTTTCTCCATTAATTTTGAAAGATAGTTTTGCAGGGTACATCAATCTGGGTTGGAAGTTGTCTTCTTTCAGGACTTGAAATATTTCACTCCAAGCTTTTCTTTACTTGATGGTTTGTGTTGAGAAGTCTGTCATGATTCTGATGGGTTTTCCTTGATAAGTGATCTGTTTCTTTTCTCTAACAGCTTTTAATATTCTGTTCTTATGTTGAATTTCTGGGATCTTGATTATTATATGTCTGGGTGTAGATTTGTTTTGGTTATGGCTAGCTGGAGTTCTATATGCCTCACTTATCTGAATATCATGTCCTTTTCCCATGATTGGAAAGTTTTCTGCTCTTCTGTAAAAGAATTTTAATGTCATCTGTGTTGACCCTGCTTTTTCACTAATGCCTGTTATTCTTAAATTATTTTGCTTTGCATCATCTTGCAGTCGTTGAATTGGTATTTCCTGAGTCCTTGTTATTTTTAAGAGGTCTTTCCTTTCACGATCATGAGTTGCACACCTGTTGTCAAGGTTTGAAAGTCTATCTTCAGTTTCTTTCAGGCGATTTGGCCAGCTTTCAGTGGAGTTTTTAACTTCCGGGATATCTCTTTGAATCTGTTTGATGCATTCAAAATCTCTCTTATATTGTTCATTCATGGTTTCCTTCATTTTCCTATGCTCCTGTATTTTTTATCTGTGTCTGCTTTGAATATGCTCAGCAATTCTTTTATTATGTTTTTCATTTCTTCTTTTACCCGAGATAGTATTTCTGTTCTAATTTCTTTCAAAGCCTCATGGAGTTGTCTCTTTACTTTAGTTGCCATCACTGCAGAAACTTCAGGTGTGTGACTCCTGATATCTCTTCCATGTTTTCATCTCCTGGACTTGATCTGCTTGGGTTAGAGTCCAGAGATTGCCTTTTGCTTGTTTGTCATGACATTTTCCTGGGTTCTTCTGGACAAGTGGGTAGTGGGGTCCCAGGTACTTCCCGTGTTGGCTACAATTTCTCTGGAGTGTGACTGTTTGGTTTTCCTGGCCAGTGCGGGCTACAGGTATCCAATGGTGACCACTGGATGCACTGGTGCTGTGCTGGCTTCTGTTTTTCCCAGCCCTTGCTGGTTACCTGGGGCAGAAGCGTCCTGAGGGCTGCTGGAGTGTGTGTGAGTGTGGGGGGCAGGGCTGGTCGCTGCCTCCCTACTGAGCTGGTTACCTGCCTACCCCTTTTATTTGTGGTGAGATAAAATCCCTTAAATATTTTTTTCAGTACTGGGAAGGGGATAAATAAAATTGTATATGTACAAAATGGTGATTATCATATACTGGAAGTTTAGTTCTTCATTTTGGGGTTTGCAATTCATGAGCCACATTTAGGGAGACTAGTCCCTATATCCCAGTAGAACTTTTAGTTATGTGTCTGCCCATTTTCTTAAAGGCCCCAATAAAGGACTAGATTCCTATGGTTAGAGTTGTATGGGGAAGATAGCAGAGGGATTTGATTGGCTCAGACATTCCTATGAGCCCTTATGGGGAAGGAGTAAAAGACATACAACCTTTTTTTTTTTTTTTTTTTCCTAAGGAGCACCTGTACGTGTGACCCAGTGGTGTGGTTTCAAGTGGAATGTATGAGGTTACTATTTTTTTTGGTCACATATGGGCTATGTGAACAACAGCAGGTATTTCAGCCTAATGGGCCATCTCATTCAGCTCTTGAGTTGTGGGGAACATTGGGGCAGAAGGGAGAAGTCGGACTGCAGTGCTGTCCTGTTTCTCATCACTTGGACCTGCTGGGGTTCTGCAGTGGTCTCATTTCTGAGGTGTGAGTGGGTTTTCCCTTTTCCCTCATGGAGCACAGAGATCATAGAGTATTGGTCTGCCAGAGCGTTTGCAGGGCCTCCTGTAATTGGAGGAAAGATGCCAGATTTCAACTTTTGGAAGGTGTCTGACTGACTGATTTGGGAAGGGAGGGCTCCCCAGTGAAGATGCCACAGATGTCTGCAGATAGGTTCCTTACCCCAGTCAGTTTATTAGAAAATCTGATATGGACCTGGGATACTAGAGGCTCAGTGATGACCCTAGGGAAATGGTTGCCAAATTTTCTGAGCTGCATAAACCTCTTGGGACTCATATAGTTCGTGGTGAAATGTAATTTTTCACTAGATGGACAAGTAGAGGTTTGGAAACACAGTTATACACTGCATAATGATATTTAGGCCAGAGATAAGATGCATGTGTGTATAGCACAGTGGTCCCATAAGATTATAATAGAATTGAAAGATTCCTATAGCCTTGTGACATCATAGCCATTATGAAACATTGTATCGCAATGCATTACTCATGTGTTTGTGTCAATGCTGTTATAAACAAACCTACTACATTGCCAGTCTCATGGAAATTGTTTTAGTTGCTTTTCTTGTTGCTGAGGCAAAATACCCAACATCCGAAGTTAAAGGCAGAAAAGAAGATTTATTTCACTTACGGTTTTTAGAGATTTCGGTCTGTAGTTGGGTGACTGCAAGGCAGGGTGGCATGGCAGAGGGACATCAGAGAGGAGAAACAGTCCATGGTGTGGGGAGCAGAAGGCAGTGATCAACAAGCAGCAGAGCAACTTCTGTCTTCTCCTTCAGCAGCAAATCTGCCTCCTCCTATCCCCTTATATTACATCTAGGCTATAAGCCTGTTGATTGGTGCCAATCACATCCAGCCTGGGACTTATCCATATGCAGAACTATGCTAAACCAATTCAGTTATCCTGTACCCTTAATCCCAGTATCACACACTGTAAATCCAGTTGCCTCCAAAAAGCCCCACCTATGACAGCATGAGATTTTGGGGGAACATCTAGATATAAGCTATAGCATTCTGTCCTTGGCCCCAATAGAGTAACGCACATCCCTTTATGTAAAAGGCATTTAGTCCATTTCTAAGAGTTGCCAAAATCCTAATAGTTTTTGCATTGCTAAAAAGTCCAACTCCAAAATCTCCTCTGAGATTTAAGGCAAACTCTTAGCTGCTAGCTCCTGCACAAATGAAAGAAAGTTAAACCCTTCTAAGATACAGCAGAAAAAGATAAACATTTCTATTCTAAAAGGGGGATAGAAAAGAATGGAACCCAAGCAAGACCAAAATCCACCTGGACAAACATTAAGTCCCGCAGTTCCAAGTCCAGCATCCTGGGTAATCTGTGACAAAACATGAATTCCAAAGGGGTTGGGTGGCTCTCTCTCTGTGGCACCCTGTGGTCGCAGCTCTCGTGGCTTCTCTCTTGGGCTAGCTTTGCTTGAAGTTTAGCACATACAATTACATACCATCCCAATACTTCCTAACGATGATAAATACGTATTCACTATACTATTTTGTACTTCTCATTGTTACTTTACAGTGTGCTCCTTCTATTCATACCAAGAAAAGTTCTCTGAAATGGCAAACAGACCATGAAGCACCTGTGCTCAGTGACCAACCTAGACCATGTAGGTGTAAGGACACTCTGTGTTGTTTGCACAATGTTGAAATTGCCTAACTGCATTCTCAGAATGTCTCTATCACTTAGTGAAGCATGACTATATTTCACTTAGGGGAAAACAAAGAGGTATTTCTTATCCTTGAGTCTAGTCCGTTAGCTGTATCCCAGTTGCTCAGTTCCCCAGCTGCTCTCAGTCCTGTCCTTAGTTGCAAGCATTAACATGTGTAAGGCAGAGAATCTTTTTCTGGTCATGACCCTGTTGCAACCAAACTCTTCATTTTTATAAATGAGAAAAGTGTACATAGGTTGAGTATTTTCTGGAGAGCTGAAGTTGCATGTGCTGTGGATTTGAGAGTGGATAGACATGGTGCAGTCCTCATCATATGGACTGGGAAGGCACTTCCTCTGAGTTGCTGGGCTTCGGATGCTGTGGCTGTAGAGGGGTGATAAGAAGTCTATCAGCATCAGTAAGAATGGAACACAATAGCTGATGTGTAACACCTAGCATGGGCCTGTGCCTGGCTCATGTTAATGTCCCATTCCTCTTAGGCCTGTAACATGGGCTGGTCTGCTGCCTTTGAGTGGGAAACATTTTTTACCAATTTTCAGTTGGATAGTTGAGAATGTTGACTATAATCTTTCGTCTTGCTATTTAATGCCTTTTATTTGTATTCTGTGACATGCTGGTGAAATTTGTATACTATATAAATATTCAGATTATGGATTGCTTTCATACCTGGGGAGAATTCAGATGTTTTGGTCTTTAAATCTAGTGGGGATCAATTTTATTGGTAACCTCTCCTTTTTATAAATCTGTATTTTTTAGTATCTTATATACAAAAACTTTAAAAAAATGAATTTCCACCTTATGCATTCGTTTAGCTAGGTTTAATTTGGTCAGCTCATTTGTCAAAGTGAGATTCCAGTTTTTGGTTAGAACTTGATGCTATTTGGCATATCAATGACCAGAGGTCAGCCTGTGACTACATTTTCTCTCCATAGTTGCCTGAACAGCTGGTGTTGAAATTACTAAAACAAGTGTGTAGGATGTACCACTTTTGTCTGTCTGCCAGTAGGAAGGTACAACTATGTTTTCTGCTTATGATTCTGAATACATGCCTAAACCATTAAGTGAATTTTTTAGTAGTGTATCTCAGCCATGACTACTGCAAATTAGAAAGCACTATACCCTCCTTTGTATAACTGTATTTTTATCTGTGCAGAATATATTTAAAGCATATACAAAAGTTGATAAACACAGGTTATGTCTTGAGCTTTTTGTTTACCAGCAATGTTTCTTGAGTAAAATATTTTCTTTAGCTTGCAGTTCAGTGAAATTAATTCAGAAGTGCTCTCCATATTACAGAGTAAATATTAAAAATGGGAGCATTCAAAAATTTTAGGAGTGGGATTAAGAGTTCTGTTGTACAAGATAGTGACCACAGTTAATAGCAATATATTGAAGACTTCAAAATTGTAAAGTAGATTTATCATATTCTTACTACAGAAGATTAGTATGTGAAATAATAGGTTAATTAGCTCAATTTAACCTTTCCTCAGTAGCTACATATTTCAAAACATATTTTAAATGATAAATACATATAGTTTTATTAGGCAAAATGGATTTAAAAACAGAAAAAACCCAAAAAATGGAGTGTTTCAGGCAGCGTTTTGTCACCCACCAGCTTGCCACCCCCATGTTTGGCTGGCCCCAGACTTTTACTGCATTTTCCTTAAAGTTCTAGATCTCAGACAGAAGTCTGCTTGTCCTGCTAGGTTTTTGCAATCAGCCTACTTCCCAAATGTTAAAAGCTTCTAATGTGGAATGTCGAATGACACTAAAATTTAATGGTAAAGTTGTAGTCTGCTAAGAGTGCTGGTGACAAAAGATAGTAGACATTCAAAATATGTTTACTGAATGAATTCTTTGTGGAAAGGAGTTGCAATCAAAATACATGATGATTGTATAAATTAAAACCATTTATTATAGTAAAGGACACATTGCCATTAATTTCCCTCAAAATTCTCTCTCTCTCTCTCTTTGAGCATATGGATCCCATCATTCTTGCCACTTCCTGAGGCAGTTCTGGGAGTCCTCTTTTGTAAGTGTCTTTATGAGGTGTGATTAAAAAATACACTGAATGCTGCTGCCCAGTGCCATCCTACAGAAAGGCAAACTCATAAAAATAGGATGGTGTGTCCTCATCTGCTACCATGTGATTTCTCACTCTTCCTCAAAGTCAAAATAAGCATGAAAAGTATAAATGCTTTGAATTGATTCAGGTATTGAGGCAGCAATGATAGTGCAACTAAAAGACACTCAGGAAAGAGGACTCCCAGAACTGCTTCAGAAAGTGGCAAGAACGATGGGATAAGTGTATATGAATTAAGGATGAGGACTTAAAGAGAGGTTAATGGTGATGTGTCTTTTACTGTAATAATTTTTTAAAAATGTAATCATTCACCATATATTTTGATTACCCCTACCAGGATTGCATGCCCCTTTCCCCTGCCTGTTTTCTTGAGGAGAGACCTTGTCAAGCATAAATTGTTTGCAAAGGCAGGTGGAAAAAGCTCTGTTGTAGATAAGGAGAAAACTGTCAGGAAGAGAAGACACAGCTAGTTTTGGGCAGAGTGTGCACAGTAGTACTCATCTCTCTGCCCAGGACAGGAGACAGGAAGAGGAAGAAGGGTTGTGGTGCGTGTGCCTCTTTTCTTCCCTGTCACTGACCTGAGACATCTGTGGAGTGCCTTTTGGGTCTGAGTATGCATTTAAACTCTGCAATGCTAAAGGACCTAGGACAGGGGTCAGAGGCATTCCAGCTGCTCTGGCCCTGTGGTTCCTAACCCAGTCAGCTGGGGTGACAATGATAATTTGCTGTATAGTCATTCTTCAGTAGCAGAGAGCTTGTTTCCAGGACCCCTAAGAGCATCCATGGGTGCTCACGGTCTTATGTAGAATGGTGTAGTATTTGCAGATAACCTGTGCATCCTCCTCTATACTCAGTTATCTCCGGATGACATGATACTTAAGAGAAAGTAGTTGCTATGTAAGTAGTTGTTATACTGTATTATTTAGGGGAAGAATGACAGAAAAAAAGGTCTGTGTATGTTCAGTATAGACACAACCATCATGGAGCAACTGTATTTTGTGTCTGAGGCTGGTAAAATCCATGAATGTAGAACCCATGGACATGGAGGGGATTAGATCCCAAACTGCAAGTCATGGAAAGTCCAGTGTAACCCCACTTCTGATCTCAAAAGTATTATAAAGCCCTACAAGTGGTATAAACAAGAAGTTGAAGTAATTTTTCATAAAATAATGTGAATTTCAGTGAATAGGCATGTCTACCCCAGGGGACACTGGGAATGACCAGAGACTCACACCTCTATGCCTCTGGCTACAGTCAGTCACATGGGCATGATAGGGTGCTGCAGTTTCTTTGTTGTTGGTGACAAGATTTTCAGAGTGGTGAACAGCTCTTGATAAAGCTCTGGCCATGCCGAAGATCCCTCTGTTAACTTTGTAGTTGCATTCCTGGGCAGCTCAGGGAGTAGAATCATGGAAAACCTTTTGGGTTTAAATGTGGAGGTGAACTTTAGGTTGGCATTGTTACCAACTCGTGTTTCTCCCACATTAATGCTTGAAAGTCAGCACCCCTTGCACTGAAGGGTGGCTACCTCCATGACCATCTTTCCCCAAGTGACAGAAACAGCCTTGACCTGATGACAACCCAGAGCCCTGACAGAATCCAGAAGCACCGCTCTGGGACCAGGCAGAGGGAGCTGTGGAAGTTGTCAGTCCCATTCCCTAGGGTGAGAAGGCAGCTAAAGACGGGATCTGAGCCATGTTCTGGAATAAACATGTATTTTCTGGAACATTCCCTGCTCCCTGAGGCATCTTCACTCTACCTGACTAGGGGAGATGTGAACAGGAAAGACCACGCCAGCTGGGACCATGTAACCAAGAGGGGCCTGACCCAGCCCATTATAATGCATTATAACGGGCATTTCAGGTGGGGCCTGTGGTGAACCAAGGCCCTGTGATGAGGATCTTAGGCCAAAGGCAGGAAGAGAAGACCTGGCTTAGTTGCAGCTCTGCCCTTCTTTAGTCTGACGACCTGGGGAAAATGGTTTAACCTCTCTGAGCTTCAGCATTCCTTGTGAGCAGTGTGGGCAGAAAGCCTGCCATATATTAGAGTTCTTGTGAGATCTAAAATGAGGTGTTGTATGAAGTGCTGTGTAAATTCTAGGTAGAATTTGTATCAGTGCATGTGACCTAGGTCAGATCAGTCAACCTCTCTGGGTATTATTCTCTGCACGGCAGATGAATGTTCATCATGTCCTTTTATTTTCTGTATTTTGATTCTTTGGCAGCGCAGGGCCTCGCTGGCCCTAGGACAGCCTCTGCCAGGGTTAACAAATTCCTAGAAATAATAATAATTGTCTTATGAGCAGATCTTTCAAATGCAAACCAGCCAACCCAGAGCCCATTTCCCCACCCATGTTCTCTTTCAGACTCTCACATTCTAGACCACTCTCCATCTGCCCTAATTGTCCCATTAGGTTCAGACACCTACGGTTAGCCCCTACACCAGGCTGCTGAAATCATTTAAACTAGCCAGATCCCAACCCACTTACTCTGCCTCACAGATTCCTTCCCATGGAAACCACAGTGAAAGTCCTCATCCAAGTTTTCTGCTCACTCTTTTTGTCTGCTGACCAGCCCTGCCTTTCCCCATGTGGCTCGTGTGGCAGATTGTGCTTCCTGTCTCTAGGGACCGGGAGAGAAAACTTCCTTATGACTGTCATTTGTTTTGCATGTGTCACCACCTCCTAATAAGGTGAGGCCTGAGTGATACAGGGGAATGAAAGTCCCAACCCACTATGTCTGGTATGAGTTTGTGTTCTCTAAAATCGAAGAATGAATTTTAGGAACAACGGAGGTTAAGAGCAGAATATATTTGTTGGGGGAAAGAAAGAAAGCTTCTGTCAGAGAGACAGAAGGGGTCCCAAGCGGATTGCCAAAGACTCTGTCATTTTAGGGACTTTTTATAGAGTAGATGGGTCCAAGGTGGGGAAGAATGGGAATTCCTAAGGTGGGCATAAGGTGGGACAGAACTATGGTTAACCAATAAGGTTAATTGCTCAGGTGAAATTGATTAAGTCCGGGACAAATGGGGAAGCGAGTCACGTAGCCAGCGAGCATGTTTAAGGAACAGTGACTCTTTTCTAGGGGGTCAAGACAGGTGACTCTGGCTTCCTTAGGGAGCTAAGGACCTATTTAGAATACTAGTCCTCAGGAAGTGGGTGCATTTGTTTGATCTGTTGTCCCAGGACCGGCCCACAGCAGGAGGTGCTTTTCTCCTTTAAGTTGCAGGGTATCTAGGTTTTTGTATTGGCTCCATGGAGGACCTGGCCCTGTCTGACTGCCTATAATAATTCTAACTATCTCAGTTTCCTGTAACATGAGTACCCTTAAGCACAGTGACTGGCTGTGCCTGCCCATAGGTCTGCAGTGAGGCTTCAGTACAAGGACGTCACCCAAAGCATGAGGAAGGCAGCTGTGGCCTGATGGTGAGCACATGGCCTTCCTAAAGAAGAAGCAAGGTGGGGGGAAAGGTTGAGAATGGATCCTGAGTTTGGTTTGGGATTGTTCCAGCAGTGGTGTCTGAGGCTCCTGAGATGGGCAGATGGGTCCTTCTTTGTAGGTGGTCCCTGTAAAGGTATGAGATGTAGTGGCTTTGGCTGTGAAAGTAGATGAGACTGCCCGAAATGGCTTGTGTGATGAGGACCCTTGGCTGAAGACTGCATCCAGGGGACAAGGGTATTGTAAGGAAAGCTGGAGGAGAAAATGGGAAGAGACACAGAGTCTTCCAAGAAGGGGGAGGAGAAAGAGAAGAATTTTGGAAGCTGGAGGAGGACATGGCCATCAGCACCTACCCTGCAGAACACCAGACTGTGGAAGGCCTTGTATGTGTTCAGTGGGCTTGGCAGGTTTTCAAAAATTAAGAACAAGTTGACTGGATGCTGTGAGTGGTAGGTAAGAAGTGGGGAGGTGGAGGCAGGGTTGGGGAGAGACAAGTGATTTTGTGGTGGTATGTGTTCGTGTAGCTAGGGGAGAGGATGGTAAAGAAGATACTACCACTGGAGGAGGATTCATCATACACACGGAAAGCCTCACCTCCACTGGAAGGGGACACTGCCTTCCTCTCCCGGGGTCTCTTGTGTTGAGGATGTCGTAGTTTTAGGTGGATGCATAGTGATGGGGAACAGAAACCCAAGGAAAATGACACTCCTGCCACTGCCCCATGGAGTAAATAGAACTCCATCTGTGATCATTTTGAGAAATAAATGAGTTAGTATTTTTGGAAGACATGCCTGGCACATAGGAAGGATTAAAAAAAATAAAAAGATAACCTGGTTTCCAAAAGTGAATAATAGTTTAAATAAGCATTTATGGGCTTGGCCCGGGGTCTAACCTCTGTTGTTTACAAACCCGTTTCTTTGGAAAAATAGGTTTCCAGTTCCAAACTAATTGACTCAGAAGAGAAGTTGCAGAATGTAATTTGGGGTATTGATAATGGTAGATTGTGGCACCTTTCCTTTAATTCAAAACATATTAAAAAGAAAGAAAACACCACCCATCATATTAAAGCGTCTCTTGAATTTCCTAAAGCAACGGCACTCCCTTGTGCTTTGCATCCACCTCTACAGCTGTCTGAGGCGTAGACCACCGATGTCCATACTGCACAGCTGCGCACGCGTTTGCTGACCCACACCCGCGAATGTGTGGATGTCCGCCACAGGGGCACATGTGCTCCCTGCGCGTGGCTGGACATGCAAAAAGCTTTTGTTGTCCAGGTTGAAGAATCCCAGGGAGGACTCAGACATGCCTGTTTTGTGTCATGGTTGTTTCTGAATCTGTCACAGTGGCCAGGGAGTTAGAAAGAGTGTGATTAAAAATTTCAAGTAGATTCACATGGGGTGAAAGAGAGCTTACAAGAATGGAGTTTTAGGCAAGTAAAACAGTACATATCATATGAGTCATATAGTTTTATCTATTCATTTTTAATGCCTTCATATTATTCTATTTTAGGAACATTTTATATATATAGTATAGCCATTTTCCTATGCATGAAGTTTCATTGGCTCCACTTTTTGTATTTGAAACACAGAAAATATGATTTTTCAAGTGCAGAGAGCTATAATTCAGTGAATCACAAAAGAGCTTGGTGTATGGGAGTTCACAGTGAAGCTTACTGCCTAGTGCTGCAGTTCTCTGTAATGAGACCTCTGGACTTGATTTCGCATCAGGAGATGGGTTTGCTGAGGAAGTATCATCTGGCTCAACTGAGGGACTCTGTTTTTGCATCTTTATTTTTGGGTCCCTTTCCATTTGAAACTGGCTTGTTATCTTTCAAGTGGGCACAAGACCATCCTACCAGATGGTCTTGACTAGCAGCGAGGTAGGAATGTGTGACTCTCATTTGGGTGACAGAGGATAGATTGCTACTGGGAGTTGTCAACGCGGAGGATGAGCATCACTTCATTAGCTTACAAGTATATGTGGCTGCTCTTCTAACTCATCCTTTTTTGTTTGTTTGTTTTGAGCAGTTCTTCCTATTGAGATTGTTGCTTCTCATTTCAAAGGATTCAGAGGACTTACAAATCTTGATGGAGTTTGTTTTTTTTTGGCGGCCCCAGGGATTGAACTCACAACTTCACGCTTGCCAGGCAGGCACTTAGGCTGCTGAGCTAGATCCCCAGCCCATTTGATGGAGTTTTCATGGAATCTTAAATGCTGCAGAATGCTACTACTGACCATCCATTCTTATGGACCCCTGTCGGATCACCTCCTGAGTTTCATTACAATCCTGTCACAGCTTTTCATTTATCATTTGTATTGTTTACATCCTGTCACTAGGAGGTCCGCTCCCTGAGGGCAGGGAGCGTTGTTTCTGTCAGCTTCACCTGGAACAGCACCTGGAATGTAGAGGAGGTCAGAAAGTGTTTGCTGAAAGAAGGAAAGCTCTGTTTCTGTAAGCCTGATGTGGGCTGTGCGGTCCCAGTCATGATGTGCCTTGGCTGACTGGGTGGAACTCAGATGCTCATGTAGTTTGAATCCACTCGGAGTGTGCTAAGCTTGACTCCATGGCTCTGAAATGAGCGTCCTGGGGTGGCCCTTTGAAATTAGGTACTGAGCCTCGTGAGTTTTGTATGTTCATTTTTCTGGAGAGAGGAGAGTTGACTGGGGCTAGGTAGAGTTTGTCATTGAGGGTTAGGGGAAGGAAGGGAATAATTTGGGGAGTCAGGGACTGCCAAAGAGGAGTACACCTTCTAGAAGCCAGAAAGGACTATCTGGATTTTGGGAGAGAGACCCTTTCACCACAACGGAAAGGAGCTGTGACCCTCATTTGTCTTTCATTTTCTTTTACCAGGTGATTGAAATGTTTGCAAGTGCCTTTCCATTCACACAGTAGAAATGCTTTCTTTTTCCTCTTCCAAATGTGGCATTATATCATGTATGTGGAATTTTAGTTTTACTTCTTTGCATCCAAGCTTGAACAATTAATTCTTACGCTTCAGTGTATGGAATGTACCTTTCCTCTGCCATAGCTTATTAAATCTACCCATTGGGAACATTTGGGTTTAATAAATACAAAACTGATTAGCTCATTCCTGAAGTAAGTTGGTTGAATGTGTACAATGTAGAGTTGTAGAGATCTCTTACATAATTATGAAAGAATGTCCATGTTGGGAAAGGAGGGCCTTATACCTGTTTCTTCACTTTTTGGTTGGTGTTATATTTTTTATTTGATGTTCTAGGTGTATAGTTCTGTAAATTTTAACACATACATAGTTTCATGTAGCCATGGTCAGAAAGAGGATAGAGAAAAGTTCTATTAACTTATAATTTTGCCTTATGTCATGCTTTCCATTCTGACTCCTGGCAACCACTGACCTATTCTCCGTGCTATAGTTTGGTTTTTGAGAATGCTGTGTAAATGGGACCATACACTTAAAGGGTGTATTACCTTCTAAGACTGGCCTCTCTCATTCAGCATGCCCTTTCACTCAGTGTGCCTTTGGTGTTCAGCATATTGTTGCAGGTATTGGTCGTTTATCCCCTTTAATTGCCTAATAGTAACCCACTGGATGGACACAGGACAATTACTCATTTACCAATTGAGCAATGTCTTGACACCCAACAGTATTTCATTCCATTCAAGACTGAATAATATTCCATTGTGGAAAGTTTGTTTTCAGTTCTTGAGTGTATACCTATGTGTAAGTTTTTGGGTTGTATGTAACTTAAGTGTTTAACTTTTGAGGAATTGCCACACTACTTTCCAAAGTGGCACCATTTTAAATTCTCACCAACCACATATGAGGGGTCTGATTTTATTTCATCCTTACCAACCTACCACTTTTCAGATCCGCCCCCTTTCTTCTTTTGTGGTGCTAGGGATGTGCATGGTATGCAAGCACTGTACTACTGAGCTATGTTACCAACTCCTTTAGCTTTTATTTTTTTCTGTCCTTGCAGTTGTAAATTGGTATCTCACTGTGATTTTTATTTACTTTTCTCTCGATTAGGAATGTGAACTCATTGGGCCTTTGAATATAGTCTTTGAAGAAATATGTAGGTAAATTCTTTGCTTATTTTTCAGTTGGTTTTCTTTTTATAAATGTACCTGTTGTAGTCAGGGTTTACAAGGGAAAAAGATTTAATACAGGACACATAATTTGTTGGATTATTTTATAATATTCACCCAAAGAGTCAAATGCAAAAGAGTGCGGGAGATCTGTCCACACGCTGGAGACCCAAAGGATCCAGCTGAGGGCCTGAATTGCATGGTGATGTCTTGCATGAGTCCATCTGGAAGCCTAGAGCCCTAGAAAATGTCTTACGCAAGTCTGTATGAAGGACCTGCACTGGGAAGGCCCAAAGGTCAGTGGTAGAAGCTACAAAGTCTGCAACAATGGGGTGAAGGATCTGTGCCAACAGGCTGAGGGGTCTGCACTGGAGCCAGGAAGCGATGCTCATAGTAAGGACTAGAGCTCCCCAAAAACAGCCGCAGCCATCCTCAGTGACAGTGAGGACTTGAGCTCCTCTGATGATGAGAACAGCTGAGTTCATATCAAGAAAACCAGCGTGACAAGCTTCCCCCAGAGAATCAACAGCATACCATCTTGCCCTCCAATTCTTTTTTTATACTGTTGGCAGCAGTCCTTAGGTGGGCCTTCCACACCCAGAACCACATTGACTCAGTTGAGGTGGGGTTACAAGTTGACCATTAGTTAATCCACCATAGTACCAATTCTCCACAATGAATGTATTTATTATGTATGACAAACATGTACTAATAAAAAACAAGCATTATATACTTAGGCTGAGATCATTTCAGATATATGATTTGCATATACTGTGTTTTCTTCCTATGTACGGATTTTTTCTTTTTTCTTTTTTCTGCTTTCTTGATAGTGTTTATTGAAGCAGAAAGTTTTAAATTTTCTTTACTTTTTGGTGGTACTAAGGATTGAACCCATCATTTTGAGCATGCTAGGCAAGTGCTTTATGACTAAGTCACACCCCCCACCCTTTATCTTTTTGGATATCGTCTTGCTATCTCAGGCTCCCAAGTAGCTGAGATTACTGGAGTGTTCCATCATGTCTGGCAAGGTTTTAATTTTGATGGTGTACAGCTTGTCTCTGTTTTTCTTTGTTTGCTTGATCTGTTGATGTTACATCTAGGAAGCCTTTGCCTAACCCAGTATCACAATGAGTTATTCCTTTGTTTTCTTCTAAAATTTTTATAGTAAAATTATAGGTTTTATATTTAAATCATCAATCCATCTTGACTTAAATTTTATATATGATAAGAGATAAGTATTCAGTTTTATTCTTTTGCATTAGGCTTTCTAATGTTCAAAGTCTACTTCCTTTCTATTGTCTTGGCACTCATTAAAAAAATCATCTGACTATAAATGTTTGGGTTTATTACTGACTTTTTTTATGTAGTAAGTTTTGAAAACAGAAAAATCTGAGGTTTCTAGCCTTGTCCTTCTTTCTCAAGATTGTTTTGTCTGTTCTGGACCTTAGCATTTCATTGAATTACAGGATCAGCTTGTTCATTTTTGCAATAAGAATCTAGCTAGGATTTTTCTAGGGATTTCATTTGATTTGTAGATCATTTTGGGGAGATTGCAATCTAAGCCATTTTAAGCTTTTCAGTCCAGAAACATGGAATGACTTTCTGTTCATTTCAGTTTTCTTTAATTTGTTTCAGTGATGTTTTCTAGTTTTCAGTGTACGAGTCTTGTGTGTTTTTTGTTAAATTTATTTCTAAGTATTTTATGCTATCATGGATGAGATTATTTTCTTAATTTTATTTCTGGATTGTTCATTACATATGTACAGAAATACAATTAAGTTCGTATATAGATTTTGTATCCTGAAAATTTGCTGACCTCGTTTATTCCTCTGATAGTATTTTGGTAGATTGCTTTGGATTTTTTATATAGAAAATCAAATCTTCTTCAAATACGGTTTTACTACCCAGCCAGGCAGTTCAAAACTCTTCCCAGGTCTTCATTTGCTGCTTGCAAGAGCCTTAACATCAGTCAGAAGTGAGACCCAGGGAATTCTTGGGCCTTACTTGTGCATGAATGCAGCACAGGCTTGGAGGGTGCTGGAATTTTTTGGTGGTCTTTTAACCATCTCATTTGAAGGATATTTTTATTTAAACTTACATTTTATCCCTTTTTAAACCATCACCTCTAGCAGTTGTGACAGCTAACAGTTGCTTTCAATTGTTTTTGACAAATATCCCTGTGGAAGAGGCTTCCCACATTGAGCGCACTGAGTCAAGACAAATAATGTCTGCCTGTTAGGTGGGTTATTCTAGAGAACCAGCAGACAGCTGTCTGGAACAGGAACTTTGAGGGAGGCTGTGTTGTCCTTTGAGGCTGCTGAAATTTGCTGTGATTGTGGGCCACTGGTTTTCAAGGCTGCTGCAGAGGCTGGGGAGTGGAATGGACGTAGGTACATGCTGACATGCCACAGAATTCACTGTTTTTTTTGCTTTTTGGTACTGGGGATCAAACGCATGACCTCATGCTTGTCAGGCACAGAGCTCACTCTTAATCCTGAGGTTCTACTAGTTTTCTTGAGGAAACACTCCTCAGATTGCTGAAAGCCTTTTTAAGATTTCTAAAGTTCTGTAAAAGTTGATCTTTTTGGCACTTTCTGCCAATTTTCTCATTGCGTTCATGGAATAGAGATTTTTATTGGTTCTTAGTCTTCCAATTTTGTTGACATCATCATTTTTTTATTAAATTTTGAGAGTTCTTTAAATATTGTGGGCACAAATTCCATACCAGATATGTGCTTTGTAAATATTTTCTTCAAGGTCATGGCTTGTCTTTCCATTCTTGTAACATTTTCTTTTGAAGACAGAGCCATTATAAATTTTAATGTATTTAAGAAATCTTTGCTCAATCCAAAGTCACAGATTTGTTTTTATTCTTTATAAAACTTTATGCTTTTAAGTTTTAGTCTATGAATCACTTTCATAAGTGGTAAAATTATGGATTAAAATTACTTTCATTTTTTTGTCAAATTGATGTCCAATTTTTCCAGCACCATGTATTGAAAAATCCCTTCTTCCCAGAGCTGCTTTTGCACCTGTGTCAGAAGATTTTTGGCTGTGGATGAGTGAGGCTGTTTATGCAACAGGGAGATGCTGCTGTGTTGCTCTGTTTTTCTTGATGCCAATGCTGCACATCTTAGCTATATGTACTTTTTCTCCTTGCTGAGACAAAATACTTGACACCCAATGTTAAAGGAGGAAAGATTTACTTTGGCTCACAATTTGTAGAGGTTTCAGTCCGTAGTTGGCTGTCTCCAAGGCTGGGTGGCTTGGCAGAGGGGTGTCACAGAGGAGAAACAGTTCATGGGGGGCAATAGAAGGCAGAAGGCACCAAATTGTAAGTGACAATAACAACTTCTTTCTGCCCCTTTTATAGTCTATCTAGACTCCCCAGTTTAGGGGATGCACCAGACCAATCAGTGGACTAATTTAGTAACGACACATCCTTAATCCCAGCATCACACATTCTAGATTCAGCCACCTCTGAAAAGTCCCACCTGTGACCGCATGAGGCTTTGGGGGGTGCATCTAGACACAAGCCCTAAGTTGAAGAAGAAGAGGAAGAGGGACCTCTTCCTTCTGCTATATTAAAAATCCTCTCTGGGAGAGGGAGGGAAGTTCTCTAGTTTAATTATCCTCAGAGGTGACCATGTCTGAGGAGAGGTGGATCTCTGTTTCCTTGGGCTTATACACTGTTTCTAGCTTTCAAAGCATTTAAGTTACCCAAAATGTGTTTTCCAGTGCTGTTTGTCTAGAGCACAGATCTTCAGAAATTCATAAAGAATTGCCTCTTAGCATATGAAAACTTTTACATTAAGCCTTGAAATATGACCTGACAGCCTTCTGAGAGATGATGTTAGTTCTCCAACTTTGTTCTTCTCCAAAGTTGTTTTAGTTGTTGTTATGGTTGATTGATTAGGTCAAGTTGAGTAACAGCAGCTTAACTAAATCGGCTCAGTGATTCCACACGCTAGGGGTGTGGAAGACTCAACCCAAGGCAACTTGTCGCCTGACTGGTATAAAGGGGAAATGAAGGAGGATGGATCTGTTTCTGTTTCTTTGGAGGAGCTCCAGTCTTCACTTTCACCTTGAGCACCATCTCCTGCTTCCAGTCCAGGGTAGACTCTTCAGCCTTCCATTACGGACCCATCAGCCTCCTGATACGACTCACACAGAACACTGCAGCGAGCTCCAGAACTTCGACCGAATCCTTTGGTCTGCGGTGTGTAGACACCCTCTGCACACTTCTTCATCTGATTCTGTGGGAGGTCATTGTAAGCCAATCTTGTAAATTCATCTATCTATCTATCTATCTATCTATCTATCTATCTTGTGTTATATTTATTTTTCTAGTAAACACTGAGTAACACAGTTATCTATGACCTTTGAATTTTCATGTAGAGTTTAGAATTAGTTGGTTAGCTTCACAGTGATTTCTGGGATTTTGATTGGAATTGAATTGACTCGGTACACCAGGATTTCTCCACCTTGGCATGGTACTGTTATACTTTTGGGCTGGGTAATTCTTTGATGTGGGGTGGTGCTCTGCAGTGAAGGGTGTTTTGCATCCTAGGTCTCTACCTGCTCACTTGCATGTCCTGTCTCCAAGTTGTGACAACCAAATAATATCCCCAGACATTGCCAAATATATTCTTGATGAAAAATCACCTCTGTTTGGAAATAATTTTTATTGATAACTTTGGGAAGAATTGACGTCACAAAAATATTGAGTCTTCTCTGCCATCACATGGTACATCTCCATCTAATTAGGTCTTTAATTTCTTTCAACAATGTTTTGTAACTTTCAATGGTTTTACTTGCTACTAGTATATATAAATATTGTTGAATCATGTGTATTGATTTTGTATTTTGCAACACTGCTAACCCACTTAGTTCTTGTGGGATTTCACCAAAGACTTTCAATTTTGTTTTATATTTTCAGTGCTGTTTTTTAGGTTTAAGTTGTGTGTGGATTACTCTTGCATTTTTATAATTTTTTAAAAGCAGGAAACATGGGAACCATTCTGTAGAATTGAATGGGTACAATTTAATACAGGGTCACATCAAAATTCTATAGAATTTCTATAGACTTGAAATTCTATTGTTTATTTGGTAGTGATTACTGATAATGAGTCCTGTATCATAACTTGAGTGGATCTTCAATGGCCAATTTGCTGTCTAATCATTCAAATAAATGCTTGTTTGCTTTGGTCAGCTATAGCTGACAGTTTTAAAATGTACATCTCTGTTGTTTCTTTGGAGATTACTTTCATTCTTTAGTAATATTTCAGATAAAGCCCAGTTTATTCATCAATGTGTAGGTTATAGGTTTTGACCTAGAAACCATTAATTTTTATTTATGTAATGTAATTATTGATAGTTCTTCAGTGGAGAGCTACTTGACGTGTGTGTGTGTGTGTATGTGTGTGTGTGAAAGAGAGAGAGAGAGAGCGCGCTATATATATAGAGAGAGAATAGTGTATATTATTTGAGAACACCACGAAATGGGATCCTCCAGATAAATACGTACGCAGACTTGTTTTCTTGACATGGTAAGGTGACTTGGTGTCTTTACAGAGCATTTCAGGCATTATCTGTAATACTTGCCAATGGAGAGATATTTTCTTCCTTAGAGCAGGAGTCTGCTTTTGTATTGCCATAGGGCACCTGTTTCTTTGGAACATAGCAGTTCCTCTTGAAACTCTCTTTATCCATGTGCCACCTGTGACCTCCCCTCTTTGTTCCCCCATATTAGATTTTGTCAAGTAGTGCTCTTTTTTGTTTTGCCATTCTGAGAGGATTTCTGAAGCTTTCCTCTCTATCACTAGTTTGGTTCTTCCAAGCATAAGTTCTGCTCTTTACTTCCTTCAGTGTGGACTTGTCTTTTTCTTCTGCAATCATATTTTTCATCTCCATGCTTTGCTCTTTATCTCCTTGAGCTCTGTGCACATGACCCGTATACCACTTTTCTTCTGATTGCAGCCTGTGCTCTGTGCAGCTCTCTGCCCTTGATACAGGGGAGCTCTGCCTGCCATGCACCCAGGATGTCAATTTGGAAAGACTTTCCTGCATCCTACAGGTCATTTTTATATATATATATATATATATATATATATATATATATATATTCATATGCTCTTCCTCCTTTTCCTTATGTGCTTTTAGGGGATTGCTGGTAGCTACAGTGGTCCTGCATCCTCAGTTTTGCTTCCCATCATCTCAGTTAGTTGATGTTAACCGTGGTCCAAAATGGAAAATTCTAGAAATAACCATTTCATTAATTTTAAACAGCTTTTATTATAGTACATTGTTATATTGGCATATTTTTATTATTAGTTATCATTGTTAATTTCTTACTGTGCCTAATTTATCAGTCATACTTTGTAATACGTATATATACATAGCAAAGATACAGTATATGTAAGTTAGTACTATCTTGGGTGTCAGAGATGGGCAGACTGTCTTGGAATATGATCCCCCATAGACATGGGGGAGATTATTGTATTTTCTCTATTATTTGTTCTTTTCAAAGCACATTATGTCATTACATGCCATTTGGCTTAGGATAACTTTGCTGTGAAAAATGATGAACTCCTGTTGTAAGACATTTAAGCAATTCAGAAAAGTATACAGAATAAAGCAAAACATAAAGAACTAGTTATGCTGGTATACATGGCGACCGTAAGACTATGCTGGGTACTTGAAATTGATTGCAGCTGGAGTAGAGAGGGAGGGAGTGTGCTTCACATGTGCCTGTCATTGTGTTCAGTCCTTTCACAGTGTTTATGTCCATGGCAAGGGGCGATCAGAAATTACAGTGTATGTTTAAATAAATTTTAAAACAGACAAAAAACTTAAAATGTAGTGTTGCAGACAATGTTTTGTCATCTAATTGCTTGCCACCCCCATGTTTGGCTTTCTGCAGATCTGCCCTGTGTTCTTCTAAGTTCATGCAACCAGACCACTTTCCAGATGTTGAAAGCTTCTAATATGGACTGTTGAAGGACTCCAAAATTTGGTGATTAGGTTGAGAGTCTGTTAAGAGTGCTGGTGACTAAGATAGTAGACATTCAAAATATGTTTACTGAACGAATCCTTTATGGAAAGGAATTTCAATGAAAATACATGGCGAATGTTCAAATTAAAAGCATTCATTACAGTGAAAAGACACATTGCCATTAATTCCCCTCAAAATACTCCCCCTCTCTTTGAACACACTTATCCCATCATTTTTGCCATTTTGTGAAGCAGTTCCGGAAGTGCTCTTTTGTGAGTGTTTTTACAAGGCATGATGAAAAATACAGCAAATGCTGCTGTCCAGTGCCATCCAAAGAAAAGGCAGGCTTGTAAAAACATTGCAGTGTGTCCTCCTCCACATTACTTAATGGAGCTGGCAGTCTGTGACTTCTAGCTCTTCTCCAAAGTCAAAATGACCACAATAGGTAAACATTTTGAATTGATTCAGAACATTGAAGCAGCCATGACAGCTCAACTAAGGACACGCATGAAAGAAGACTTGAACTGCTTCATAAAGTGGTGACAATGAGGGGATACATGTGTTCGAGATGAGGGAGAGTACTGCATGTTGAGTGAAATGGATGGCAATCTGTCTTTTACGGTAACAAATTTTTGAAGATTTTAAGCATGTACTGTGTCTTGTAATCATACCTCGTGTATTAAAACATCACAATGCACACCTTCAATATATGTAATTTTCATTGGTGAAATGTACATCTGTGAAGCTTGGAAACAAAACAAATGGAAGAAAAATAAAAAACCACCTAAAATGCCACGTCCTACATACAACCCCTCAGTGAATCAGCGAACAGCATTTCAGGCAATTACTCCTCTCTTCTTGGATGCAAATAGAGGTATGTGTCTATAAAGAGTTGTGTATTAAACCCTGGCTTTTAAGGATAAGTATTCAAATTGAAAATTGCTCTAATTTAACAACAAGAGGAATACAAGTATGCTTCACAGTCCAGTAGATAAGGTTATAAAATTTTTTAAGTGGTCGAAGTCATTTTCTTTAAAACTAGCAGCTGAAGTTTTGACAGTTTCACTTAAAAACTTCTCATAAGTGCAGAGGAAATTAGCTGATGTCTGCTTAATTCTCAGAGCAGCACAGTACAGGGCAGTGATAGCGAACCTTTCAGAGACCAGTGCCCAAACTACAACCCAAAGCCCACTTACTTATTGCACAGCACCAACACCGCAATTAAACCCGAATACTGGGGTTTTAGTTTAGAAAAAACACAACAAAACAAGCAAACAAAAAAACCCTCACACATTAACGTCTTTTGTTGTAAAAGAAAAACACAATAACGTGTGCCAGAGGTTCACTCCCACTGGTACAGGGTTATTGCTTAGAACCAAATTGCCTAGGTCCAAATGCTGTCTCTGCCACTTGGTCTTGGGCTGATTGCTGAACTCACTGCGACTCACTTTGCATCCTTAGGAAGATAAACAATATTTATTCACAGTAATAAAAAGCAGCATCTCTCTCATAGAGTTCTTGAGACAATTAAGATAGTTATCATGATGATTAATAATATGAAGGCCCTGAGGTAGTATGTGGCACACTAGTATCTTGGAGCTCAGTTTTTCTAGTTAGATTGTTATATTTATAGGACAAGGTTAATTGCATTCATGTTCTCTTCTTTTTCCCCCACTTTCTGCAATATTTTCCCTTAGGCCTACATTTAAGGATATTTAGTGCACCCCAACAGTTCCTTCCCCCTCCCTGAAATTTGCTGGGCTCATCCTTAATTTTCTTATTTGGGTCGACTCACATTTGTTCAGATTTTGTTGCCAGTAGCTTTTAGTTTTGTAAAAAGATATACTCACTTTGCTTTATTTCTTCGATTCCTAAGAAGATTTACCTTTCCTCTTGAAGGACAGTCTACTTGGGCAGCAGTTTCTTTCTCTCAAGACCATGTAACCCTCTCACCTGGAGAGGTATCTCCCACCCTTGGGTTACTCTGCCTACCCTGAGAGCCCTAAGTTGGTCTGTTTTGTTGGTCTGAAAATTTTATATGTCCCTAAAAATATGGAGAAACACTTGTATCGTAATGTACAGATACAATACATACCATTGTGTCATAATTACAGTAAGTATCTGACTTATAAACATTCGAGCTGTGAACTTCCACAGGTGTACTGTATGAGACTCACTTAATTGGCTTACAAATGAGTTTGACTTACTGGAATTTTCCTGAACTGGAACTTGTTTATAAGTCAGGGACTTGCTGTACTTTAAATCTTTTTTAATGAAATAAATTGCTGCCTACAGTTGAAGTTCTCTTTGTGCATGGCCCTACCTTGCTTCACTACATCCTTTCCCGGAAGGCTGCATGATCTGGCAGTTGGCATGTGGTCTTACACTCCTGCCCTCAGACTTGGTGCTATCTGTATGTTTATAGTCAACGTAAAGTATTGTTTTGTGTACTTTACAGCTCATATCATTCATGTCGTTTTGTCAGTAGGGTATCTTTGTTATGTTTTCTGTATTTTCCCATATGTGTAGAAAGGTCATTTATTTGAATTGCTGTGTAATAGTGCTGCTTGGTTTGGACATTGGAGCTCCTGGTTCTCAGGGCTTTGGGCTGTAGGACTCAAAGCAGTACTCAGCCTTGCACAGCTCCAGCTCTCAGGCTGGATCCCACCATTGGCTTTCCTCATTGTCTAGCTTGCAGTTTCCAGATTGTCAGACTTCTTGGCTTCCATAATTGTGTGAACGAACTCCCATAATAAATCTCCTCATTCATATTTATATGTCCTAGTGATTCTGTTTCTCTGGAGAAGCCCAATTAATAAATACAGTATCATTTGGATGTTGAAAAATTCCCCAAATGGCCATGTGTTGAAGGCTTGGTCCCCATTTTGGTGCTGTTGGTTATGATGGAAGTT
Source organism: Cuniculus paca (assembly GCA_004365215.1). Classification (NCBI taxonomy): domain Eukaryota; kingdom Metazoa; phylum Chordata; class Mammalia; order Rodentia; family Cuniculidae; genus Cuniculus; species Cuniculus paca. The sequence goes on from RJWT010011642.1 coordinate 23,035, forward strand.
GGGTCTACTGGGAGAGTGACTTCAAAGGAGGTTGGGGAGCCTTGCCCCATCCTCTTTCTTGCTTTGTTTCCTGATCAGGATACATG
>RJWT010011643.1:0-23105 GCA_004365215.1 Cuniculus paca
GTAAAGATACTAGCTTTAGATTCCCCAAGCTTCAAGGTTTTATTGTTTCATGTCTGTCCTTCCAGCACTTGGGAGGCTGAGGTAAGACTGCCACAAGTTTGAGGCCAGCCTGAGTGACATGGCAAGATCCTAATCTTCTAGTTTATTTTGGAACTCCTGGCTGAGAATTTAAGATCTATGTTCTTGAGAGGGGGAGACTAAATTACCTTTTTATTAATGGGGAAGAGGTGAATTACTGCCTTCATTGCCTTTTCATCAGATAAAATTTTTTTTTTTAAAGTACCAAGGATCAAACTCACGACTTCACACTTGCCAGGCAGGCACTTAGGTCGCTGAGCTAAATCCCTGCCCCCTGGAAAGAAATTTTTATGTACTGTCAAAGTTCTGTCTCCTCCCATGCATATCCTTTTATTCTCTTTGCATGGGCTATATAATTGTTAGATTTGAAAAGATTTACTGGAGTATTATTCCAACCAGTTAATGCCTTTTTGAGGTTAACTGTTGGGTTGTGAAGTTTCAGTTAGAGTGTTTGAAGTGAGGTAGGGTGCACAGGTGGATGGACAGAACCTGTTTTTAGAGAAGACAGGTAAGATGGGGTAATAGAGCACCTGTGTGTGTGGGAGAGAGGCCCTCTGGATTAATCACCTTAAGGGAGTGTTGATGCTCTTAGACAGGAACCTCACAAACACCCTTAAGTAAAAGTAACACTAGTTACAAAGAAACTTTTCTCTTGAAGCAAATACTCAGAAGCATGTCATAGTGCTTCACCTGGTAATGCCTGCATGTAATGCTTAAAAACAGTAGGCATTCAGTAAATAAATGAAAGAAAAATATATTTAGTATTATTGTATGATTTGAAAAAAGCAATTCAGACTGGTCTGTGTACCTTAGTAAATGCAAAATTTTTATCATACTCTAGAGAAATGGGCAATAAAGTAAAGCAGCTTGGAATAAATCACTAGCAATTTTATTTATTCAAACTATAATATTTTTCTTCCTGTACTTAATGTTTGAATCTCTTCAAAACTCTTGCTATCTCCTCAGTTCTTGGATGACTTTGACTACAAGCCAATACAGTATATCTGTACACATATGAAATTAAAGATATAAAGATACCTGACAATCCTGTTTTACTTGTGTATTTTCATTTGTAAGTTATGAAAGTACCCAAAGAAGTTGTAATGCTCATTTCCTTTCCATATAGCCTATAATTAGTTTTTTAGTGTGTGAAATAACAGCTATTGGTGATTGGTTTTAAGAAAACATTCACTTGGGTCACAGTATTTATACTTGAACCTTGCTCATTTTCCTTATACAGGCAGTGGAATGATTAGAGAAAGAATTTGCTTTTGGTCTAAGTATCAGATTCTTTTATTGAGCTATGGCACTTGCAAATCTATACATTTTATAAGTATATTAGAGCCTTAAAGATTTTAAAACATGGTATCTCCTCTTTCTTGGATTTCCAAGGGCTATGCTTATGAAGCCTCAGTCAAAAGTGTAAGTTGTAATTAGAAGGTAATAATTTTAAATGAATGTTTATTTGCTTAAAATAGCTGTTGACATGTTTAATGTATCTGATCCTAATATGCTATAGTATTTCAGTATCATAAGAATACAATTTATACATTAGATCTCCTTGAACTTTTTTTAGTTATCAAAATACCACCATTATTGTTGGGATTCTAAGAAATCTCTACAAATGCCTCTGATGATATCAGAAACGATTGGTTCTAGTCCTGTGAACTCTCTTGTGAAGAACGCATGTGACTCCTTTGGTTTAGAGGCCATATCTTTCAGGTCATCCAGAGGTGCCCAAGCCACACCTACAGAGAAAACAGTGATACCTACAATAGAAATATTTTAAAATGAATCAGAAACAGATCGTTTATATATATGTAAAATCACACATACATTAATACTTGGCTGCAGAGAAACTGCCTAGTAATTTCTCAAAAACAAATTCCCCATATTGCTAGGTAACTTTTTATAGTCATTATGATGAGAGGTCAAAAGCAGATCTGATAGCAAAATAACAAAAACATACTTGAAGTTGGGTATCCATTTATAACAATACATCTAGTAAGCTAGGAATAGAAACTAACCTGGTATACAGTATCCTTTCTTTAAAAATTCTACAGAAAACACTTTTTAAAAAGTGAAAATTTCCCCTCTGAGGTTGGCATGAGAAAGGACTGCCTGAGCTTATCATAACTGAACACTACTGAAGTCCTGATCAGTTACTGAAATGAGAAAATGATGCAAAGGGTAAACTGTAACAGTTTTCAAGGGTTGTATTGTGGGAATGGTGACTAGTTTGCTGTGGTTAATTCCCTCCATGTTAGTGTTTATAGTTACTTTGAAAACTCAAAATTTGCTAGTCTTAGCTGGGCATGGTGGCGTACTCCTGTAATCCCAGCACTTGGGAGGCTGAGGCAGTAGGATCATTGTGAGTTCGAGAGCAGCCTGGGTTACAAAGTGTTCTCAAGGCCAGCCTGAACGGTATAGCAAGACCCTGTCTCAAAAAGATAAGGGCCGGGGATTTAGCTCAGTGGTGTAAGCACCTGCCTGGCAAGCGCGAGGTCCAGATTTCAATCCCCGGTACCAAAAAAAAGAATCTGCTAGTTTAATCCGAAAGGAAAGCAGGATTTATATGAAGCTGGAATAATTTCTGTTTCTTTGAGCATTCCATCTGCATTTGAGTTACTGTGAGATATTTAGTATAACTGCACATTTTGGTTTAGGGTGACAGTTTCATTAGTTGGATTCGTACCCATCACAATTCACATCAGTCCTGATTACAGATGTATTGGTTCAGCAGATTCTTAGGAGAGACTACCATCTGTCTTCTGCTAGGTGGTAATCCCCTTAATATCTTCAGTTTCTGAAATAGCTATTTTCCCGTTTCAGGTTTTATTCCTTTTCTAATGGTAGCCATTGCTCACATGATATAAAGCAAGTTTAGAAGATGTTAAAGCTACTTAAAACAATTTGATTGATCACTACCAGCCAGTCACCTCTCCCTACTACCACCGCCAAACAAAAAAAAAAAAACTTCCTTTTTTTTTTTTTAGAGTTTTTTTAAAGTGTGATCTAGCCCTAAAAGCTAAAAGTTTTCCAGCTTTTGTGACTTTCACTAAGATAATTTCATGAAATTTGTAGTGTGGCCTCCTTAAATTTAATCACTGGATAAATGTTCCTGAATTTAGTTTGCTTGAGCTGGAATACAGTCCTGCTAGTCATGAAGTAGTTCACTATGTTTGAGAGAGACAACAGACAGGTATGTCTTCAACACAGTTGATAATACATCAAAAAAAATTTTTGTAAGTCAGATACACTGTTTAAATTGCCTGTAGCAGTTGCTTGTCATGCTTAAAAGTACAGCGGTACCTTGGTTCACAGATGCTTTTGTTTGCAAACAGTTTGGTTTACAAACAAGTGTTTGGCAGAATTTTGTTTGCACCCTCTATCAGGTGACAACCATTTTTTAAAATCGTAGAACAAATTAAGTTCATGAACTGTATTTCATCAATATTCATAAAAATTATAAAAGTTCATAAAATTATATAAAAATCAATATTCCTAAAAATTATATAATATTTAATATGCACTGAGGTCCTGTTATACAGAAATAAACAAAGTCATTAAGAAAAGGTGGGAAAAGGAGATGGCAGAAGAATGTACCAGAATGCAAGGCTGTGGATTCTCCTCTTCCTAGTTACTGAATTATTTTCCCAGAAAGGGAATATTTCTGCTGGCTTATTTGATCTCAGCAACACATTATGCTAATATATTGAACGAGCCCTTTCAAAAAGAAATACTAAAGCTGGGGTGAAGAAGAAATTTTATACTCTTATAAAAACACCAGTGTGTATTATCTCAAGGAGAAAAAAATTTAGGAAAAGTTCCAGTGGGATAGGATTAAACTTTTATTGGAGACCTTATCATCTTAGAAAACTCAAGCCAGACTTAAAATCTACTAAAACAGGTTAGGATAAATAATCACATCGTAAGTTGTAGGTATAATTTATTTGGGATATATTCCAAATTTGAGCCAAATATAAGCACCAGTAATTTCAATCCTCAACACATGACAGTTTTCAGTGCAGTTCTAATCCAGTGGTTAGGAGTGTGGACTCAGCCAGAATGACTGGGTTTGAATCCTTGCCACTTAATAGCTGTGTCATTCTGAGGAAGTCTGTTTGTTTGTTTGTACGATGAGATGAGTAGGACTGCTCTGACAAGTCAGCTAATATTGGGTAAAGCTTTTAGAACACGGTCACTGCAGGTGTTCAATAAAGTAAGTGGTTAACTTGGTATTTACTCTGAAAACCCATAGAACCCCTTCTCAGTTCCATTCTCATACAAAGGAAAAGGGCCTCACCTGCATCATGCGCTGCAGCAGCAGGGCCTCGGACATCATCATAGGACTGCCCGTCAGTGATGATCACCAGGAAGTTCTTGTTGGGACTATCCCTCACGGGACCAAACACATTTCTAACAGTAAAGGAAATGGCATCACCAGTAGCTGTTCCTCCACTCATATAGCGGATGCTCCTGATAACAGCTAGGACATTCTCCTTAGTGCTGTAGTCAGTGAAACTGAACTCTGTGCGTTGGTCATAAGTGAACTGCACAGCAGCTATCTTAGCACCAATGTCCGAGATTTCAAAAGTCTTGGCTATGTTGGAAACAAATTCAAGCATGAGGCGGAAATTACTATCCCCAACACTGCTGGAGCCGTCAATTAGGAAGGCAATGTTCACTGAGTTATAACAGGTCTTGCTGCACATCATTTGCTCGTGAGAGCAGAGCTTCTGTACCAGAGGCTTTACATATTTTGTGGTGCCAAACCAGTTGGGCATGTGGTAAGAGAAGAAGCCATTATTCCGACAGACAGCCTAATGGGGGAGATACATAAGATATTCAAAAGGATCAAAAATGTTTTTTGTTTTTTTTTTTTGAAATTGTGAAAATATTAAATCTTGAGTGTTCAAAGTTAATCTAGATGAGGGCCAGTCAGCACTACAGTTAGAGGTCCAAAGTTGAATCTACCACTGTAACTCACGATACCCCTTCACCACCTTACCTTGTCAACAAATGCAACATCCTGAACCATGCCCAGTTCTTCAGGGATTGGCTTGGCCACAGAAACTATAAATACATTGACTCCAAACTCTCTGGCCACAATTCCTGCTTCCTCAATGTCATCAGATGGCCAGCCATCAATAAATACCACCACCACTTTGGGGATCCCTTTTCTCATTCCAGTGTCTGCTGTGAAGAATTTCTGAGCTGTGTGCTTCAAAGCTTTTCCTAGGTTTAAAAATGAAGCCAACCAGCATTCAACACTCTTAAATGACATTTCTGTTTCCCTGGGGCAGTTTGGCACCATCAAGCATTTAACTTATATGGAACTTGAGTCTAAAATAGATACATCAGTTTGGAAAGTTTATCCTTTAGGCCTACTTTTTGTCCTCAAAACCCACACTTCCTCCTCCACTTCCCACAAGTCTCCCTTTCCTTAACTTCACATTGGTCACCAGGCAAACAGAATTGACCCCTACTCCTGTCACATGCTCTTGCTCCCTGGTGACTGCTGAGTACCTCTAAGGACTCAGAACAACAAGTCTCTCCTCAGAGGGTCACTTGTGCTACTCTGAATTCTTTCTGCCATGCCTGCATTCATAAGTCTGTTGATCTTTGCTGCTTTTTAGTGTTAAAAACAAGTATTTCTCTAAACTGATCTCTGGCCTGTCCCATTTAAAGATTATGTATCACAATGTTTTGTTTTTTAAAAATAGTTATCAACTATCTCCTTGGTATATTGTCTGCTATAAATTGAGTATTTATCTCAGGTGATCAAATGCAGGCCTAGCCATGATTTCAGCACTAGGAGGAAGTGCTTCACATCTGTTTATGCAAAATGACATAATGCTGTTTTACATGTCTGATCACCAATAACCCTCTGCTGTATTGGTCAAAGTTTACTTACCTGTGTTGGAATTACCCCCTCTGAAACCTACTTCCTTTATGGCAAACAAAACATCTTTGGCTGATGTAAAGTTTTTCAAGTAAAATTCTATTTTGGGATGTTCACTATAAGTAAAAAAAAAAAAAAGTTATCCAGGGGGTATCAGGCAAAATAAGCAACATTAGATGCATAAAAAAGCTTTTAAATCAGAAAAAAACTCAATTCTGTTTTTAATCCTATAAGATGTAGTCAGCTAAGGTATTGCAGCCTTACTTAAATTACTGGGGATATTTCAGAAATGCAACATTTAATTGCTACCTTGAGGGTTTGTTACATCCTGAGTAATACAATACATAACATATATAATCTCATCTTTTCATGTCAGAGTATAAATTATTATCCTGATTATATAAATGAAACAGGCTCAGAGCACCTAGATGAGTGACGGTGAGCCCTTTAGAGCTTTCAGTGGTGACGACTAGCTGCAGCACGTGTGCCATGTTTGCCACCACTGACCGAGGTAATTTGCCCAATAAAACATAGCTGGATTGTACAGTTAGGGTTGTGTGGCTCCAAAGTCTATGCCTAAACAATATGTGTAACACCTGAAACCCACCTTGGCCCAGGGGCTCAGGGTTAGTGCAAGGCTGCAAAGTTGGTCACAAGGTACCAAAGAGGAAGCTGGTTGTGAGACTAGGTTTGCTGCAGTGAGGGACCCTGGATATACTCAGTAGCCTGAGTGTATTAACCCAGGTCTCTAGTCAGAAGGGACAGTTTGGATTATACTAAGACCAAAACTATAAAAATGAAGAAAGTTATAAGGATGTTATGGTTTGTGTCTGGATATCACCCTAAAGCCTCATGGGGTCATAGGGGGCTTTCAAAGGCAGCTGAATCTAGACTTTGTGATTGGCTCATTGTCTAGTGATGGGATTGGCAGCGTGAGTGCCGCACCCACCATGGGGTAGGTAGCTTGTATGCAACATGAGGGAGGGAAGGAGGCTTGCTCCACCCTTTCACCCTTCTTCTGCTCTTGTTTTTGGTATCTGCTGCAGCCACCATGAACAGTTGCCCCTCAGCCATGCCAGCTTGCCTTGGAGCCAGCTGAGTATGAACTGAAACCTCCACAAACTGTAAGCTAAATAAACCTTTCCTTCTTTCATTTTGGGCGTCAGGTATTTTGTCTCAGCAACAAGAGAAAAGTAACCAAGACAAAGGATATGCATTATATTAAATTTTTCTTATAATAAATGATAATGACATTTAGCAATCAAGATTAGATCTAATATTAACTGGGTGTGGTGGCATACAACTATATGTACTCCTAGGTACTTGGGAAACTGATGTAGGAGGACTGCTTGAGCCTAATAGTTCAAGGCTATCCTGAGCAACACAATATGACTCTTTTAAAAAGGAAAAAATATATGTGTGTATAAACATACAGCTGGGAATATAGTCAGCAGCACAAGTGCCTGCCTGGTAAGCACAAGGTCCTGAGTTTGATTCCCGGTACCAAAAAATAAAAATACATATATAGCATATATATGAAAAGTACTGCAGGGGACTTGCCTTATGGGCTATTAAAACTCAGGACAAAGCTATAGTCATCAAAACAGTATAGAGAGTCCAAGTATAGTGGTGCCTGCCTGTAATCACAGCACTTGGAAGGTTGAGGCAGGAGGGTCTCCATGAGTTCAGTGCCAACCTGAACTACATGGGAAGACCCTGTCTCAAAACAAAACAAGCAGCATATGACTGGACACAGTGGTGCATATCTACAATCCCAGTTATTTAGGAGTTGAGGCAGAATGACTACAAATTCAAGACCAGGCTGGCAACATAATGAAACCCCATTCAAAAAAGATTTAGCACATGGATCAACAACTCAGCATGACTGTATTAAACCAAAATGAATGTACCAGATTGGTAATTTGTCATTCAAGACATCAATCACCTCTCATTTTAACAAAGTTGGTACCTGGCTTGAACAAGGCCAACGTGTGGTCCTTCTGTTCCAATCCCCAACATTAGTGCCACCTTCCCAACAAAATTCTTCTGTAAATTAAAGCGGCGCTGCCCAATATTAAAGCTGCCATCAATTAGAAATGCAATGTCTGCTTTACAGTCTGTGAACATCAAACAAGTCCTTTCGTTAGCAGTCTCAAAAAGAGACAGAAGAAATGCTATTTTCACAAATGGGTATCTGATTCTTACCTTTATTGCCAGTTTTCTTCTCAGGTGTTTTCTTTAGTCGTTTGCCTGAAACAAAAGAAGCACTTGGCGTTAGCAATATAAAGACTAGTGGGGGGGGCAGTACTGGGGATCGAATCCAGGACCTAGGGCATGCTAGGCAAGTGCTCTACCACTAAGATTTATCCCTAGCCCTTGTAAAAAACTTTGAAACAGTCTTATTGCCTAGGCTAGCACTGAATTTGTGATCCTCCTGCCTCAGCCTCTCATGCAGCTAGAATAACAGGAGAAGAGCACTGGACCTGGCTAGGAGAGTCATTCTTTCTTTCTTTTTTCCTCTCTAGTACTGGGGATTAAATCTAGGGCCTTTGCAGTGAGCTATACACTAGCCCTTTTTTGAGACAAAATCTTGATAGTTGCTAAAATGCCTAGCCTAGACTGAAACTTGAGACCCTCCTGCCTCTGCCTCTCATAGTGCAGGAATACAGGAAGGCATCAGAAGTGTCGCTTTTTTGTCTTTTTTTTTTGGTACTAGGGATCAAACTACTGACCTCATGCTTGCCAGGCAGGCGCTTAGGCTGCTGAGCTAAAATCCCCAGCCCAGAAGTGTTACTCTTAAAAACATTTTTAAAAAAAATTTCCTGATGATTTTCTGGACTGGGGAAGCAATGCCTCAACAAAGGGAGGTTGAGGCTGGAGGATGGTTGCGAGTTTTAGACCAGCCTAGGCTACAAAGTGAGTGCATCGCCAGCCTGAACTGCATAGTGAGACCCTGTTTCAAAAAGAGAAAAAAAAAGAAATGATACAGGATTATGCAAGGCCTCTATATCTGATATGCCTCTGACCTAAGACTTTAAAGTCCCAAACCCACAACTGATACAGGATTGGGAACTCAGAGCCTAAAGTTCTTAATTTCTTTTATTTTAAAATGGCCATAGTTACTCAGGAAGTTGAGGCAGGAAGATAGCAACTTAGAAGTCAGCCTGAGCAACTTAAGACTGTCTTAAAATAAATAAAAAGATCTGGGATGTAGCTTCATGCTCCCTGGTTTTAATTCCCAGTTTTTAAACACAGTCTTTAAAATGGGATCCCTGGATATTTCTTACAGTAGACACACACCAGTCCTTTTATTCATATGACAGTGCAGTAAATAAGGGAATTTAGTGAAGTAAATGAAACAGTAGAAAGTTCATGTTCTTTTACTTTGGCAAGTTCTTAGGGATGTTCTGTCAAGTCACACAGAGAATAACTGACAGCACAGTTCATAGTCAAAAACACAAGAAAGAATTTAAAATATAAATGTGAATATTTCTGGCTGGGTATGGTGGTGCATACCTGTAATCCCAGCACTCGGGAGGCTGAGGAAAGAGGATCATCGTGAGGCCACCCAGCTCTACACAGTCCAGGATAGCCTGAACTACAGTGTAAGACCCTGTCTCAAAACAAAAAACCTGAGAATTTCTGTGCATAATGTATCGGTAAATGTAAGATATTTACTTCGTTTCTTTTTTGTGGTGCTTAATGTTGTCAACTTGACTGGATTGAGAAATACATAGGAAATTAGTAAAGCACACTTTTGGATGTGTCTGTTTCCAGATTGGCACATGGGACAGTAAACTAAGGAGGAAGACCTGCCCCGACTATGGGCAACATGATTCAGTTGAGTGGGGGACAAATGGAACAAAAGCAGAAGGAAGCCATCAGCCCAAGTTCTAGCTTCCCTCTCTGCTTCCTGGCTGCCTTGAGGCACAGCTTTCCTCCAACATACTCTTCCATCAAGATGCTTCTCCCTCAACACAGACCTAAAAGCAATGGAACCAGCTGACCATGGACTGAAACCTCTGAAGCCCAGAGCCAAAATAATTCTTTCCTCCTTTAAAAGTTATTTCATCAGGCATTTTGCCAAGTTTTTAAAGGAAAGCTTCTATCAGTAACATATTTCTTTATAATTTCCAAATGCTGTGCCAGGCAACTAGGACACACAGATTCCATGTTTCATACCTGTTGGTGGACGCGCTGTGGACACTGCCTGTCCCGTGGCTTCTTGGGTACTACTTTTGCCTTCTGTTAAAATAAAGAAAGTCTATTTTTTCCTCTTCCTTCTTCATCATCAAGGCATTATGAATCTGATTTAGGGTTTGGATGATAAATGTAATAGGGAAATGGCGATAATCAGTAGAAACATTGTACTGCATGTTAGTTTCAGAGAACCCAAATGGAATCTCATCTATTATATTTAAAAGGATCATCAAAAATGAATTCACTAGTTTTACAGTTTAGTGTAACTCGGTAAGTGTCCGGGAATACTGACTACAGGCAATTTAAGTTTCTACTGCTATTGTCTCACAGCAAATTGTTCTTTCCCTATTCACTTAAATTTGGCTTGTGTGACATGTGACCCTTCTGATTTCCTGACTGGACCCACAGATGACCTCTTCCTGACCACAGGTTTTCCCATCAGATTCAAAAAGTTTGGCCAAGGAAAGCAGAAAACTTTTATTTTAGGGAGGGGGCAGTATTTGCCAAAAGTGAGAATAAAATTGTACCTACTAGTCACTGTGAAAGAAGCAGACCATCTGGAAAGGGTTTGAGACTGGATGCCATTGGCATTCACTGAGGAATAGTTCTCTCGACCGGGTAGGCTATACACTCGCACAGGTCCCCCTGAGATGCCGATTACTCCCCTACAACGTAAGAATAACAGCTGAGACACTTTTTCAGGGCATCCAACTGACTTATAGTGCCACACTGCATCCACTGCTCTCGTTAATCAAGAAAATAGCTCAGCAGGAAAGTCATCTAAAAATAGTGCTAGCCTTTTCAAAACTTGCCTACACAGGAAGAAAACCTGCTTGGGGAAATTGTTTTGTGCTGTCAAATTTCTTAAGCATTGATAATACAAGTGTATTAGCCTGTTACCTACAACTCAGAAATTCAGTTAATAAAAGGTATCAAACAATTGGGCCCCTGAGATACTCCACAGGTCCTTGGATAGCATTTTTTAAAAAAGCATCTCACACTGGCCATTCTACTGCAGGATAGCATGGCACTGGCTAACAACTGTGACTTGGGCAAGATACTTTACTCTTTTGATTCAGAATCTTCATCTCTAAAGTAGAAGAAAGTTGCACCTACCTTGTAGAATTGTGGTGGACGTTATGAAAACGGCTGGCACACAGGGAAAAAAAACCCTCCATAATGTATGAAACAATTAGGAATGTTTCAGAACCACAGGAATCTCACCACCAAGAAGTAATGCAATCTGCCCTCTGTCAGAAGGCAAATCCCTTGTGTATTTGGTGTTTCAAGGATACCCAGGAAAACTCTGAAACCAAATCCATCTTCTAGGGCCACAACTGGCACCAAAAGAAGAGGGGAGGAAGGTGGTCCAGATGGCTTAAAGTGGGAAAGTAAATAATTATGCTTGCATCTTCCCCTCCCCCACAGCCGTCTTTGTGCTTACCTGTGCACAGCCGCGCCACATATGCTGGACACAGAAGCATAAACTATGTTCCCAAACACAGAGAATTCCTCAAGAGGGCAGCCTGCTGGGCAGAGGACATCTGCTTTCTCTTTCCTGATGTCCAATCCTCTGGTAAAGCATGTGATAGCAATGGGAACTGAAGAGAAAGGGGGGAATGTAATAAGCACCCTTAGGACCTCTTGGGGAGTAGTGTAGGAGGAACTAGGGAATGAGATTTAAGTTTTACTTCCCTAATTTCCACACTTCTACCACGAATATTGATTTAGGCACCGTTCCACACCATTCCAGATTTTAGCAACCCGAAAGCTTGTTTTCCAATTTAATTTAGTCCCCAGCCACCACAGAAATCTAATGTCACAAGTTTCTCAGTTCTAGCTGTTTGAAAGCATATAATCTGAAATACAACAGACCTCAAAAATAACATCAGTCATTGAACATTTATTCATTCCAGAAATGTAAAAATCTCAATTCTGATAAAACTGTGTATATAGCTGAATAAGGTAAAATTAGCAAATTTGAATTGAGCTTTTATGGAACATTTTCATAGGGATGTGCAAATCTAAGTTATCCCTCCCTACATAGGGCCATTTGACTTAGTTATCCTATAAACGCAGAGCCTTAAGAATCACATGTTCGCTTAAGCAAACCAGTACAATGATCCTGAAACTCACCGATTATTATTTAGCTCAATTGTTCGTTTTACAGATGAGGAAATTAAAGCCATGGGGTTAATTTACGCAAGGAACATTCTTACAACTCCCAGAGGACAGAACACAAGGAAGTTAGTCTCATCAGAATGGAGCATTTTTATCTTAATTGAACCTGATTATTTCTGCTCCAGATCTGTCCAAAGAGATATATCAGGCAGTGAACACACTTTTAGAAAGCACTGTTAACATGCTCAAGTTTTACACAGTCATCCTAATAATCAAAAATTTTACTAAGAAGATGCTAGGTAGAGACGAGCCCTTGGCAATATGTAACGATAAAGTAACAGAAAACATTAATTTGTCAACTTACTGTAGATATGAAATTGAGACTTACGTTATTAAACACCATTTTCCAAACACAAGAAAATGTGGTTATTCAAAACGCCTTGAAACAAACAAAAGAAAACCTCGCTTTTTTTCTAAGAGGAATACTGTCTGGTAACAGCCCAACTGAGTAGCTTGCCTCCAACAAGGACATTCTTGCGTGGACTCTTACACAGGACAAGTCCATGAAAAGGGAAGGGTGCGTGGCAGCTACAGGGCTGACTCTTTAGCTCGGAAACTCTTTAGAGAACCGGGAAAGTTAAAATCTTCATCGAAAACAGAAGCCTCCTGCTTATTATCAAATAGCCCAAACCTTTTTCCCCTTTTTGGTGGAGGAAGGGGCAGTGTTGGAATGTGGGTCAGAGACTGCCTTCGGCTGCTAACCCTCACTCCACTGAGGGCGGGATGAGAAATGCAGCTGGGCACAATACTTATGCTCACTTCTACTTTTCAGAAAAGACAAACAATAGATTTGAGAAGAGAGTTTGTCTTTTACATTGTAGGAAAACAGAATCACACCCTCAGACGGGAACCTTTTCTCGTACAGCAAACTCTTTAGACTGTGGCAAGCGAATGGGACCGCCAACGCTGCTTTTCGTAAGGGTGACATCTAGGAACCCACCTACGTGGGGTAATGACATCAGCCCCTCTCCCTCTCGGGCATGACAGTCTAAAGGCTTCCGCGACCCCAAGAGCAGCACCGCCCCCCTGACGGGTGTGTCCCGCAATGGGACTCAGCGAACACCTCTGCCTCGACCTCCCTGCGGCTCTGCGGGAGGTCACGGGGCCGCGTGGGCGGGCGGGCGAGCAGCTCGGCTTTCTTCACTCCCACGCGAGCTCGGGTCCCCCTCGCGCGGGAGAACGCGGGGACCCCAACACATCAGCAGCCCCGACGTGCGCGCCCCCCGCCTCTCGCCCAGGGCCGAGGTCTGGGCTCGAGCAGGACCCCGCGGCCACCTGGTGGTGCTCATCTCCTCCGTCCTCCCGGGCCAAGCCCTGCTTCCTCCACCCTGCACCCCACAACTCACCGGCTCCCTCGCTGCCCGCCGACTCCGGCAGCAGCAGCAGCAGCAGCAGCGAGCCACCTGCGGAGAGAGGAGAGGCGGGGAGAGCACGAGGCCGGTGCAGCCGCCCCGCGCCCGGCGCGCGAGAGGGGAACGGGGAGGGCCGCGTACGCACCGAGGCAGAAAACTGGGATCCAGGCTGCAGACATGGTGGTCGAGGGGGTGTGCGGACCTGGGGAAGAGCGAGACAGAGAGGGAGGCGTCGGGCGCCCGCCGCCCCTCTGCATCCAGCGCGGCCCGGGGAGGGACCGGACCGGCGAGCTGCTGCTCCCGGAGGCGGCGCAAACGGGGCCAAACCCAGAACTGAGTTGCAGCCCTGGCGTGGGGGTGGGGGAAAGGGGTGGGCAACAGGAAGACAGGGGCTGGGAGCGGCAGAGGAGAGCAAGGGACCACGCCAGTCAGGGATCCCGCCCGCCCGCCCGCGCGCGCCGCCCGCGCGGTCCGGCACCTGCGTGGGAACCGCCCGGCTGCGCCCGCCCGAGTGCGGAGAGCGGGGCTCCCGCGGCCGCTATAAAGGCCGGGCGCGCGCATGAGCACTGCGCGGGGGGCGCGCGGGAGGGAGCGGCGAGCGGGTCCCTCGGGGCCGGGCGGGGGCGCGCAGCTCCGCCCTCGTCTCCTGCTGGCCCCGGGGGAGGCCGGCGTGGAGGCGCCTACCCCCAGCGGCGCACAGCCTGGCCCCCAGGACGCGGCGTCCGCCGGGCTCTCAGGAGCCTCGAAGGTCCCCGAGTCCCGAGAACTGGGTGGGTCCTGGCTTTGGGGCGTGAGGCGGGGAAGCATCTCCAGGGGCGCACGCGGGACGGCGCTGGGGGCGGGAAGGCAGGGTGGGGTGGCGGTCCCCGCGCACAGTCCCCGCAGTTGTGCGTGCAGGTCTGCCTGGGCCCGGTGACTGTGCCGCGCAGGGTCCCCAGGAGAGCTACCAGGTCCTCGAAACTTGCCAACCTCGTGCTCTGCTGGAACGAGTTCCAACTCCTAAAGTAAACCAACCTGCATTTGGCAAACGCGTGCCCTTGATGTGTTAGAAAACCTGCCCACTGCCTGGGTGTTTGTTGGGGTTCAGACCTCCGACTTCGTTTCTGCTGGAGGTCGGGGGTCCCAGGCGGATTCAGTTACTGTAATGGGTACAGCCACACCTCTTCTAAAGAACCGTTTACTTATGATTGCCTTTTCAAATTCTCAGACCTGGTGTCTGTTGCAGTTGCACGCAATCTTGGATTTGGTAATGTGTGATCCCCTCCAGCCCCGCCCCAATTATAACTTTTTATAAATGGAAATCGAGAAAGCAGAATTCACAAGGAATTTTATGAGACAAATGACCTGTGTGGTGGCTAAGAACCAACCCCACACAGGGACGTCCATTAATTTCTGGGTACTTTTTTCAAATCTGTTCATTCTAAGGCTATAATTCAATGCTTTTTAGTTTATATAGTTGTGTAACACCTATAATCCGGTTTTAGAACACTTCTGTCACCCTCAGAATGATCGTTTCTGCAATCTTTGCACACCCTCAATCTTAACCGCTACCCTGCTTTCCTCCCTATAGGCTTGTCTTAAGGATTTCCTGTAAATGGAGTCATGCATTATAGAGCATCCTTCACTAACTCCGTTTTTGAGGCTCACCCATGCTGTAGTATGTATGATACTTCGTTTGTGTTGTTGAATAGTGTTGCCTTATTTTATATTTTGAAACAAGCAAATCACTCCCACTTGGAAGCAAAATAGTGTAGAAGTATTACAACTATCCTCCTGATTAGAACGAACCACTATTTGCACCAGGCACAAGGGGTTATTTTTATTATGCTCACTACCTGAATGTCTTCTGAAGGAAAGAGCATTCGTGATCTGGAAGATTTTTTATGTTTCTTTTCATGATTGCTTTAAAAGTGATAATAGAATTATTCTTTCCTTAGAAATTCAGTAATCTGGTCATTACCTCTTGTATTTCAAGCTTCAGGGAGAATTAAAGATGTCTTTTTCATTATTGTTTACTAAGTGTCCTCCATCAGGTTTAGATAATTCTTCCAGTTAGGCTGGGCAAATTGTCATAGTGCTGTATAGACTTCTCAAACTGGGAAAAGCACCACTCTGCAGCTCAGCAGGTAGGTGCCCAAGTGGCCTAGGGGGTACAGCTATTCAGAGCCCTCACACCCCACGGGGGCACAGGCAGCCAGCCTGTGATGTAATTTCACTGAGTGATTTGGCAGAGGTGAAAGAACGCAGCTATTTCCATGTTAGACCCTGAGTCTGTGACTATTAAAAAATAAAGGAAATAGCTCATTGAGTTTCATAGTTGTTTACCCCAAAAAGTCATTTTAATTATTTTGTTTTGAAACATTTAAGAGAAGTTAGTCTTTGTTTATTTTCTCTTCTGGAAAGGCCAACCAAGGAGGCTGGAGGAATGGAGATGAGATTCCTTTTTTTCAGTTAGTTTGTACCTCACGCTCACAAGTGAGGAAAAATATCTGAATTTAGGAAGTCATCTCTTCTGCTTTGGAAATGTCTAGAGATGAGAAAGTCCAAGCTGAGTGCATTTGATTGAAAAAGAAAAAATATTAAAATTATAGAGTTTTGTATTCAACTGGGTGGTATTTCAGGGTATCATACTCCTAGGATGCCTATTTAGTTGATCCTGCTTTAATTAAGAGTATTTGATATTCAAAACGAGACTAACTCCCTGTAGAGCTCTTCATTTTTAACTGTGCTGCACACTGGAACCACCTGGGGAGCTTTAAAAAGTGCTGATGCTCGGATCCTATCCCTGAGATTCGGAAGTACTGTAACTGCCCTGGGATGGGGCCAGAGCATTAGGAATTTTTAAAGCTCTCCAGGTGATTCTCCTGAACAACTTAGAGTATATAATACTTAGCTCAATGTTGGAGGTTCAGCTAATAATTCTGATTTTTAATTCATCTTTCATTATCTTCTCATTAAAATTTCACCTTCATTGTGCCTATGGTGTTCCCCTGGTAAAACAAAGTCCTCTTCTGCCCTGGTGGTTGGTTAAAAACAACGCCTAAAGGAAGGGTTGAAAATTCAATTTCAAAAGTAATTTTCCCCAGATGTGCTGTCTGTTTGCATTTCTGACTTTGTGTTGAGTGATCTGGCATTGTTGGGGAAGGAACTAATATCAGAGGTGCATCTGTAAGCTTCAGGATGCTGCTGATGCCCAGCCCTACAAGAGTTTCTCAAGAATAACATAGTCGTCTGCTTACACTGGGCTTATTATTATACCAAGTCAAGCACTAAGCTTTGTTTTTACCTAGGTATGAGTCTGATGTTACTCTGAAGGTTTAATTTTTTGTTATTTGTCTTTTAGTCTTTAAAGGAGTGTCATCCTGCCCCACTCCCTGTACCACTTACACTCCCTAGTAAATTGTTACTTAGCTAATGCAAATGTAAACCATCCCCTTCTATTAGTTATGGAGACCTTAAGGGCACCTTTGTCGTCCTGTAGCATCCCATAATTTTTTTTTTTTTGTCTTTTTGAGACAGTGTCTCACTATGTAGTTCAGACTGGCCTTGGGCTCAATTTGCAGCCCAGGCTGGTCCTGAACTTGCACTCAGGAGGCTGGGATTACACATGTGTGCCACTATGCCTGGCCCATGTTTCTATAATTGATTATATAGAGCAAAATCAGTTTGCAAACTCATCAGTTATTATTGAATCTACATTGATGTTTTATTCTGTAACTGCCTTTTCTGATTCTTTTCCATTGTTACTTATGTATTTGTATATTTTACACAAAGTAAGTATGCACATCTACACTTTCATTTTTCCTTTTCTTTTCTTTCAGATGTACTGGAGATTTAGCCCGGGGCCTTGCTCTGAGCTACATCCCCAGCCATTTTTATTTTGAGACAGGGTCTTACTACATTGTTCAGGCTGGCCTCAAACTTGCAATCTTTATGCCTCAGCCTCCTTAGTAGCTGGGATTATAAACATAGCCTTTCAGTTTTTGCTGATGTCTAGTATTGGAATAAATGTCCACAGCCTCTGAGGAATAAAAATTTTAAAGTTGATTCAGGGACTCAGGATGTAGCTCAGTGGTGGAGTGCTTGCCTACCGTTCACAAGGCTGGAGAAATTCCTTGTGCATGGTAGGCAAGGTAAATTCCTTGCACCTGGGGAAATTTTTCAAAAAAACTGGCTCAAAGATGGCCTTGTTGTGGTAGAGTCCCTTCTGATCCATGGGGTTGGGAACTTTTTACAATGTAGCAGGGTCAGCCTCTGTGTACACATGTGTAGTTCTGATGTAACACTGTAACATAAAACATAAATATCCTTAACCAGACCTTAGAATGTCAATGTATACCCAACCAGACTGCAGAATGTTAGTGTATGTCCATATAAGGGAGACAAAGACACAAAAATTGTATAAAAGGGTGCAACTATGCCATGTTTGGCACTCAGCCTTTGGATACAAATCCTCTGATCAGTACCAGCATGAATAAAGCTGCTCCCTGGGAAAAAGTCCTCTGTGTCTCTCTCTCTACACAAACATCCTGCAGCATCTGGAGGCTTGTGGCTGGGACTCTGGGATGGTGTATTTCCACCACCTCCTTTGTTGCTGGAGTCTGAACCTTGGAGCACCAGGAGACTTGACCATGCTTGGCATCAGTGGACTGTTTGATCTGTTGGGAGCTTGGCCCCTCCAGACATGCCGGGGTGAGCATTCTGGATGCACAACAGATTCAGAAGACTAGGAACCAGTTCAGGGAGCTCCACCCACCAGAGTTGGTAAGACCCAGATTCAATTTGGTAGTCTCTTTGTAAAGAGGTGGAAGGGGAGACTGATCACTTCCCAGAATTGCCTGAGTAAGTCCCATTGAAACTGAAATCTCAACTCCTGGGAACTGGGCAACAGACTGGAATACCAGAGCTGCCTCAGTAGTTCCACAAGAAATGAAATCGCAGCCCCAAGACACTGAGTGCTGGGAAGTGGGTTGGAGTCCTCGTGTGTTTGTGTGTGAATGAGCAGGAAGGTTCTGACCTGAGTCTTGGTGTGCAGTTCCGTGGTGATCTTCATATGGCTAAGGGCGATGATAGGCCCCCAGGAGTTTGCTGTGAGGAGCCTGAAATACCTCCTTGAATAGAGTGACTGGAGATGGACAAAACGAGTGCGTGACCCTTCCAATGAAAGCCCTTCCCTTTCCCTCCTCCCTCTCTTGTGTGTGAAAGTTGTCCGTTAGGAGGAAATGGGTAGAATGCAGAGTAAACTGACTTCCCTAGAGTGTATGTTAAAGAATTTTAAAGAGGTGGATATTCAGGTGACTGCAGTGTTAATTTCACTCCCAGAAAGCTCTGGACTTTCTATGAAAGTGACTGGCCATTGTTTGGGGTGGGAGGCCCACTGAGGGGTCAGTTGATAAGGAGATAATTAGCCAAGTGTTCAGGGTTGTTGCAGTGAATCCTGGCCATCCTAGCCAATTTCCTTACATTGACTGTTGTCAAGACTTGGCCCTGTCTCGGCCACCTTGGCTGAAAGCTTGCATTGAGGAGAACTGTAGAGTAATGATGGCTAGGGTAATGGTCACCTCCAAATTTCAGCCAAAGTGAAACTGATTTTATCTGGGAATCAGAAGTCCTGCCTCCATGTGTCCTACAGTATCCATCACTGCCACAGCCACCTGTGGCCTCCACTGCAGAGACTCTACCAGAGCCAGTTAGCCCCCCAGGGGTTGCCTTCTTCCCATTGTCATCCAAGGCCTCCCTGGACACCCCTCAATGGTGGCCTCCCCTGAATTTCTCATTTTGACTCCCCATAACTGCACACCTGTCAGGACAAGCCCTGCAGCAGCCCAACCCTCAGGCTGTGTCAAGGTGCCAAGGTGCCATGGAGATGCCACTTCAGGAGATGCAGGACCCATTTACTAGGACCCACAGGGGCAGATCCAAGAAGGGGAATGCGTGTTAGTGTATCACCTCTTCACCATCACTGACCTCTTTAATTGGAAGAACCATACACCATCATATACTGAGAAATTCCAGGCAACGATGGTCTTGGTGCTGTTCATTTTCCAGACCTACCAGCCCACATGGACTAATTGTCAGCAATTCCCCTTAACCCTGTTCAACACTGAGGAGCACCACTGGGTTCTCAAGCTGCCCTACAATGGTTGAGGAAAAGTGCCCCTCAGCCAGAATGCTGGATCCAAAGGCTTATACCCTCAACCAGTTCCCAGGAAAGGACCCCCAGTGGGACCCAAACCAGAGGGAGGGCTCACCTCAATTGCATGGTACCAGGAGGCTCTCCTAAAGGGGATAAGGGAAGGAGGAAAAAGGGCCATGAACATGAGCAAAACTTCAGAGGTGCTCCAGAGGCCAGCAGAAAGCCCAAGCCAATTCTATGAAAGGCTACTAGATTATGGAATCCTCAGATCTTGGCAAGCCCCTCGTAACACACCTCTCCTGTTTGTCCAGAAACAAGGCGCAGATGATTATTGGCTAGTTCAAGATCTGCAAACAGTAAACCAGGCCACCATTACCCTGCACCCAGTTGCCCCAAATCCTTACAATCTTTTGTGCCTTGTCCCCACCAAAGCAACCTTCTTTACATGTCTAGACCTCTTCTGCATCTGTCTGGCCTCACAGAGCCAGCCAATTTTTGTCTTTCAGTGGGAAAATACAGAAAATAGTGACAAAGGCCAGCTGACTTGGACGAGGCTACCCCAAGGGTCCAAAAATTCCCCGACCATTTTCAGCACAGCACTGGCCACGGACCTGAAGGCCTCCTCTGCAAGCCAACATGGTTGTGTTGTATTCCAGTATGTAGATGACCCACTGTCAGCCAGTTGAACATGGAAAGGCTGCATGGAAGGGACACAATTACTCCTCACTGTCCTCTGGGAGCCTGGCTATAAGGTCTCAAGAAAGAAGGCTCAAATTCGCCAGGAAAAAGTTAAGTACCTCATTTTCCACTTGTCACAAGAACAACACCATCTCGGGTTCAGAGAAAGCAAGTTATTTGTTCAATCTCAGTTCCAATGACCAGACGCCAGGTCCTTGGGGCTGCAGCTTTCTGTAGGATCTGGGTACCTAACTTCTGTCTTTGCAAAAAGTGTGTGTGTGGTGTGTGTGGGGGTGAGAACCTGTTTTGGGAATAGGAATAGCAAAAAGCCTTTGAAGAGCTCAAACAGGCTCTCACCAGTGCACAGGGCCTGGGACTTCCAAACATGACTAAGCCTTTCTATTTGTATGTCCATGAGGATACCAGGATACAAGTGGGAGTTTCAATCCAGGTACTGGGATACTGGCTTCTAGTGGTAGCACACCTCTTCAGTGACTCAACTCTGTCACTCAGGGCTGGCCACCCTGTTTGTGAGCATTTGTAGCTATATCTCTCTTAGTGGCAGAGGTTGACAAACTGACTATGGGACAAGAATTAGCAGTCCAAATGCCACACTCAGTGCTGAATTAATGGAGCACAAGGGACAATACTGGATAATGCTCATCTGGTCAGATATCAGGGGACACTGAAAACCCACACATTCACTTAGAAGTGGTGCAGACCCAGAACCAGGAAATCCTACTGCCAATCAGGCCTGGCCAGCCAGATCATGACTGCACTGAGGTCATGGATGAGGTGTGTCTTGGTTACTTTTCTCTTGTTGCTGAGACAAAACACCCAACACCCAAAATTAAGGAAGGAAAGGTTTATTTTGCTCACAGTTTGTGGAGGTTTCAGTCTATAATCAGCTGGCTCCAAGGCAGGGGTGGCATGGCATGGGCCAAGAAAGCATCTTTTCCTCCCTTATATTGTAAGCAGGGTATGCCCCTTGTGTGGGTGTAGCACTCACACCACCTGCCTGCACTCCTCTTGCACAGGCTGAGGATGTTACAAAGTAAGGACTGTGGCCTCCTGCTGAATCACTTAGTTAATTTCCTGACCTTCTTAAATTGACACAATGAACAACATCTTAAAATGGTAATGGATTATCCTGTACATACCAGGATGCAGAGCTGCTAAATCACCTAGTTAAGCTTCTAGATTTCTCAAGTTGACACAATGTATCAACCATAACAAGGTGTCCTCTAGCTCCTGGATTTAGGAGACCAGTCCCTCAAGGATCCTGACTCTTATTATTTCACAGACAGTAGCAGTTTTGTGAAAGAGGGAAAATACCTTGCAGAGTATTCAGTGGTAACCCTGAATTCCATCACTGAGGCAAACTCTCTGCCAAAAGGGACCTTAGCATGGTAGTGGAGCTCATTGCATTAACCTGAGCACTTCAACTGGCAGCAGGAATATGTGCCAATGTATACACAGACTCTGAGTATGTCTTCACCACCCTTCATCTGCATGGGGCTCTATATAAAGAAAAAAGCCCAATAAAATGAGGCAAAAAACCAAAGTAAGGCAGGGAAATCCTTGAACTCTTGGATGTTGTATGGGCCCCTATGTGGGCAGCAGTCACGCACTGTTGGGACATAAAAGGGGAGACACGACAGCTGCCCGGGGAAACCATAAAGCAGACCAGGAAGCTAAGCTGGTGGCACAGGGGAACAGTGGAGTCCATGGCCATGGCCACCGCACTGTTTCCTGGTCCATTAACAGAATGGGACCCTAATTACTCACAACATGAGATCGCTTGGTTTAAGATCAAGGACAGCGGTTACCTCCCTGGCAGATGGTCAAAATTTAAAGATGGCTGGGTAGCAATCCCCAAGGCTCTGGCCCTAACTTTTGTCAGAAAGTTTGATCAGGACACTTATTTGGGCCAAGTAGCTCTTGAGATCTCTGTGAGTCATCATTTCTATGTCCTGGCTCTCCAGAATAGCCCAGTGTGTGTGAACAATGTAAAATGTGTGCCCACAATAACCTATGATAAGGGCCCAGGGTTGCTCCTGGGGTTAAAATGTAGGGAAAGCCCCATCTGAAACTATGGTTGTGGATTTTCCTGAACTTCCCTGAATCTGTGGCTACACATATTTGGGTGCACTTTCTCAGGCTAGCTAGAGGCCTTCCTTGTAGAAGACCACTGGAATGGCCCTCCTTGAATAAAAAGCAGTTACCTCCACCTTAGCTAAACCTGACCCTATCTCCATGTACTGATACATACGGAGCTGGCTAAGCTATTTCCTTTTCCCTTCAATTGGCTGTAAGCAATGTAAATAGGGCTAGCTGAGGTATTGATATGTAATCTTTGAAGCCAAGCAATAGCCCTGTTTCCTCGATCAGTGTCTCCCACTAAATGATTGAGCCTAGCGGGATGGCAGAGCCAATGCTCCAGGACTGTCAATTGGGTTTGAGCCTCAAGATAAGAAGTTATGACTTCTAAGGGCGCAAGAGTTTACATATCATAAACTAAAGCAACAGCCTCCCAAACATTAAATACCTCCTTAGTTGTGTTATGCAGACTGGT
>RJWT010011644.1:0-23089 GCA_004365215.1 Cuniculus paca
CACATTTTACACTTCTTTGTAATCTCATTTGAAATGACGGATTCCTCCACCTTTTTCTCTTCCTTCTCTGCAGATGAGATCTCCTCCAAAGCCTCTTGGGAAACAATCACCCACAGTCCCGCAGATAGAGACAGAGACAGAGACAGAGACAGAGACAGAGACAGAAGGGAGGGTGTACCACTGGCTCAGTTGTGATCATGTGATATACTTTTATTACAAATGTTTGCTTGTCTTGGCAGAACACTCACGGAAACAGGTTACTTGCAACGCAAGGTTTTATTGTACATTGCTCACTTGGTTCTCTCACCTATCCCTGCTTTATTTCACACTCTTTGGGATATTTGTGGAACCCTATGGACTGGAATTTTTGTTTATGATTCTTTCTCTCTAAATTAAATTCTACACCAATGGCAGAAGTTTTTAAAATTCACTTTGACTTATGCCACACTCCTTCAAAACCTTCAATGACTTCCTACTGTCTTTGGGATGAAGTATGAAATCTTTCTATTAATGCAGAGTTCGCTGATAATTTTGTTCTGACACCTCAGTCCTTTCATCTCTCATTTTATTTGATTTTTTTTCACTATTTAAACATTTTTTAATTAAAAATATATGTACATCTCATTTAGATTTTCATAATTTACCTTGCTCCTGAATGGATTTGAGGCAATTTACGGGAATACACAGAGATGAACAGACACAGCACTGCTGTCAGGGAGTTGACAGTCTCTCACCTCTCATTTTATATCAGTGCTGCAACCTCTCCAGATGACTTACAGATTTCCAAACTTCCTTGGATGTTCTAAGCCTTATTCTTGCCTATGTGCTGCTCCTTTACTGCCTGGCAAGCAAACCTATTCACAGTTCGAGGTAAAGATTTGCGGTGATCTTCTTTTCTGATGTCAATGAAAGTGAGAAGATGTCCCTGAAGTACAGAACAAAAGTGTTTTCAAACATGTTCTGTGAGTTTTTCCTTACAATTGAATTGTCTCTTTACTGAGAATGTGAATACATGTTGTGCATATTAAAGACACAAACATGTCCCCAGTGTAACTTGGAATGTATCGCCTCATTATTTATATTGAGTTAAGATGTACGCATTTTAATTGTTGAATGAAAATAGTAAAAATTGAGTATGACCCCACGTTTCTCATACTCACCACTGTACTTGGAATATAGTACTTGCATAAGGTCTTTGAAAATAGCATGTTTCTCTCCCTTCCACCCCTCAACCAAATGGAAAGTTCTCCTGACTTACCCCAATTTGAAATAAACACAATTAAAAAATAATGCCATGACCAAATGGAAGACTATTCTTACTAATAAATTTAGTGGCCACAATTACATTGAGTAAGCATTCACATTAAAGCAGATGGTATTTATTTTTATTCATTATACAATTTATTAAATCTGACTTGATTTAGGGACCAAATGTATATCTAAATTTTGTTTCTCTTTTTATCTTTGTCTCCAAGATAGAATAGTGTCTTTTAGGTAAATGCCCCCAAGAAAGGGTTGCGATATTTCAGGGTTCTGGTAGTATCATAATATATAAAAGTGACTCTTAGTCCCCTATATATCGCCTCTATGCTGTTGTCTAGACATTTACTTCTCTGGGGAAAGGACCTGCCTGTTCTCATCCCTGGTACCACTGCATTGCCATCCTCTGAGTCGCAGGTGATATATAAATAGCCACTGTTTTCCCTGATGAATCATAGTGTAATGAGATTTCCTTCCTTTATTGATCTCTCATTGGCCTTTAAGGAGCTGCAGACTTCTTCTCTCAGGTTGTCTTTAGGGCTGGTTTTTGCCCCTTGCTAGACTGGCCCCATGTTCAGTATGTTACATTTCAAATCAGTTATTTTTTATTTCCACGTATGGCTCTTAAACCTTGCAAAGGTTGCTAGATCTGGCAAGAATTTAGAGTAAATAGACTCTCCTCTGCACAGGCCCACTTGTTTCTGCAGCTGACAGACTGAAAGCACTCCTCCCTGGGTTTTATATCTCAGTTGCAACTTGGTTCTTTAACTGTAAAGCTTGCATGACACTGTTCTATCAGGGATAAGGATAAAGCCTGGCTAGTCCATATGTTCCTTCTTGTCTCAGGGCACTCCACAGTTTTTCTGAAAACTATGAGCAGGAGGCAGGGCGAGTTTGGTAAGCCAAAGTGATCCGGGGACTTTTTCTCTTAAGCACATAGCTTGAGATTCTTTTCCAGCCCCGATGGGAGCCAAAGAATGGTGGAAGCAGCGGCTGGCCCTAAGCTGCGTGCTGTTACTTTTTACTCTGCAGCAGCTATCTTGGTATTAGTGGAGAGCCATCCCGCACATGCATTTTTCCTTAGCGTTCCAAATACAGATCCCCTTTTGGGTTTTATTATCATTTACAGGAAATTTCGCCAGGTCAAGGAAAGTGAGAATATTTATGCTAGCTAGTTTATTTTAAATACCTCCATCTCCTACAGTCTTCCTATATGCCGTGAAGTGAAATATGATCTACTTTCTAAATGAATTAGATATGTTCTGTTGGGTGGGATTTGGTGGGAGTATGTCCTTTTTTTTTTCTTTTGAAGTGGGAGATGGAGAAGAAAACTTGCAAACTTAGCTTCAGTGAAGGAGATGCAAGGAAGGGAAATTGTTTTATTGAGAAGGGACTATACATTGGATGATATTTCAAAAATATTGTCCGCAATATATGTAAACAGTGTATGTGCCATATGTAAGGTAATGGAACAGAGCTCAGTTTGTATAAATGTCACCATGTGATTATACAGAAAGGCTTTGAATGCTAATGGCATATGGGAATGATCATACTGTTACCAATTTAGTCATTAACCTTCTCTCCTAGTTCAGGCTGTAAATGCTGAACACATAAAAACCAAGCAGAGCATAAGCAAACAAATACAGTAGCATATTCAACTTGGAGAAGTAGTATCTTTCCCAGAATTTTAGAGAATTATTTTCTTAGTTGATCTACTAGTGGATAAATGAATAGAAGGGCATGAAGAATGATTTCTTGCATTTTATTATGTATGGTATACAGCAGCACCTAAAGGTCACAGGACTAATTAGTGGCAGGTTTATGACAAAAATTCAATGTTCCTAATTCAGTAACCATGATTTCTTTTCTAGGTAAATTCATGACTTCCTCTCATTTTTATTCTAATGCATTTATGAAAGGTAAGAAATTTGCCTTTCTCTATTTTATTAACCATCAAAGTCTTTGAATGCCTGTATTCTAATATCATCTATTTGGAAACTTAGTTACTATTACATAAATCCTATATGTTGATCCCTTACAAGGCTTTGTTTTGTCTCATTTCAATATAGTTACAGTACATAATCCAATAATAATATAGTTTTGTTTGTGTTGTGATTTATATGTTTGCTCTATTTAGAAAAAGTTTAAATGAGGCACTTAACAAAATCCTGCTTTCTATAGATTTAATGACCTTGACATTTTTTCACATATATGTCAAATTTAAGCCTTAGTATCAGAACTTATTTTAAAAATTGATTTAGTAACAGAATATTACTTTCTACACATATACAGTATGTTTATTTTGAAATAAGTAATGGATTATTTGTGTACATTTATATGTATTGAATGTTGCTGATGGAAGGTCAAAATTCACATTCCTGTTACTATGAACATGATGTCATATGTATAAAAAGAAGGAAAATGAGAAGAAAGAAAATGGAAAATTGTCTGATGTTGTTGAATTAAATTAGAATACGATATTACTTCATGTCTTCACAAAAGACATTTTGTAACATTTAAGATTTCTGCTAATTGCACAAGGTACATTATCATGCAAAAGAATGTTAGTGAAGGTTGAAAAGGACAAACCAACTATTCTCGTACATCACCATAATTATGCAGCCCCATGTTCGAACAATTACATTTATGTAGACCCACTGTTAAAATCAATGTTACTTGTACAGCTAGTCCTTAATCAATGAAATCAGTCAATTTACCATGGTCACATCCTTCTTCTTAATTAAGACAGTGATATCTCTGGAGCGCAGGGTCTCAAAGAGATAAATAAGTACAGAGGTTGAGAAATGTCAAAGAGGTGACTCTCTGATTTTACTCCTGACGAACTTGGGAGGAAATAAGACAGTTCCTTCAGTTCAGGGAAGCAGCACAACCTTCTAAAGAGATGGCTTAGCATTCATTAAGAAAAGAGCAGGTAGTAGTGTCTGACAGGAATAGCACTAATGAGCAAAGAAGGTTTTCAACATGCATATCTTTCATAGTCATACTCTGAATTATGAAGGTTGCGCCACCTAAGCCAATTTTAATTAGAGTGAGCATGGACCTCTTTGGACAGTTAGCCTTTCTTTCCAAAATCCATTTCAATATGGTGTCATTTTGTTGTCATAATCAAAATGGCAAAGTGATGGAATAACCTACTTAAAATGTCTGTGGTGTTAAAGCAGATATGGCAAACATCCTCTAATGACACATGTAATAAGGGTATTACCTGGAGGACGGTGACAGCATACTCTGTCTTGTCATCAGAGCAGGAATAATGATAAGGGTGGTGGTAGGGGTCTTCAAAGATCTGGTTTTGCCTCTGTCCACCAATGAATTTTAAAAGTCTCACTTATTGGAAAAGAAAGAATAGCAAGAAAAAAAGAAAAACAGCTCTATTAAAAATAGCAAATGTAGGGGCTCGGGATCTAGCTCAGTGGCCTAAGTGCCTGCCTGGCAAGTGCAAGGTCATGAGTTCAATCCCTGGTGCCACAAAAAAAAAAAAAAAAGCAAATGTAGATATCACATTCAGTTTGTTTAAAAAATTTACAATGCATATGAGGTTTGCACTGTCAGGCTGATATTATCTGTCTCTTCTCATTCTAAAAAAAAAATTCTTGTCAGTTCACATTAAAATAAATTTAGAAATAAAAAATACCTCAATATGTTTCCTAAAGAGTAGATTTTCAAAATTTTTTGTTTGTTTGAGACAGGTCTCACTGTATACTCCACACTGGCCTTGAACTCACAGCAGTCCTCATGCCTTAGAGTCTTGAGTACTGGGATTACAGGTGTGTACTACCATGCCCAGCTAAAAAGTAGATTTTTATGTCTATGAATGATGATCATGCAGGTCCATGTATAGAGAGAGAATCTAAACAAAAAAACTACTTTGTAATGAATGACTATTTATAAGATCACAAAGAAGTGATAACCAGTCTTATCTGTTTCTGGTAGCAAATAGTATTTTTCAGAATTATGAAAGACAGTGTTAATGAGGTTAAAAATTTAAAATTGTCATTCATGGTGACTTCCTCACTGATATTAACTAAATATATGATGAAAAAATGTGGGATTGATTTATCAGTATTCACCCTAAGTGTTCTTTCTCTTGGTCTTTTACATTTCCTTTCTTATTAAATCTGTACATTTCTAAAATGTGTGAAATTGGTTATTTTTGAGAATCCCAAAATGCACTATCAGTTAGCTTCTAAAATGTTCTTAGGTTTAATTTTATAACAAAAAGAAAATTGCTGTAAAGTATTAGAAAAATATAGAATCTTATGCATATGCCATTGAATTTTAATCAATCTAATTTTGATCAAAAGGAATATTTCAAATTATCTAGATCTGCATACAATTTAAAGGATATTTAATTCAAATTTAATATGATACTGTGGCTTAAATGTTTGAGAGTAGATTTACTTGTGGTATGATTTGGATAGCTTCAAAAACCAACTATAAAAAGTGAACCCTGTGAGCTATAAGGTCAGTTATCCCTTCATAAAGTGTTAGTGTATTTTCAAACTCAGTGGGTTTACACATAAACAACTAAGTAGTGAAAGATGGCCAGTGGCTAAGATATGCACCAAATGATAGACTCCAAGTCCTGAGACAACTCCTACAGCAGCCAGTAAGACTCAAAACAGGAAGACAGGCAGTTTTATAGCATATTCAAGAGTGCACTTTATGGGAAAGAAGAAAAAGCGTAGTAGAAACTTAAGATTCAGTGACTAAAAAACAGATAAGTTTTTAACATATGATTTATATTTTCCTAGACGAGTTATAATTTTCTTTCATTTTTGATCATCATTGTAAAGATAAAGAATCAGCAATAAGATAAGTTTACTTACATTTAAATCTTTTAAATAATCTCAGATTGAGTAAAAAATGTAACTGACCATTGCTAATTCTGTACGTCAATTTAGGATCTTCTAAATGGCCAATGTGAGTTCTGCACAACCATGGGAAATAAAATGCACGATTTTAACTTTAAAACATGCCAAAACATAAAAAGTAAAGTTTGAAAGGATAGACTAGTAGAAACAAAACAAAACTTTAAAGGTTTTGTTTATCAGAACCCTAGAGCAAGACATGGATAATTAATCTATCCTACCTACTTGAAGTAAAATCATGTTTGAAAAAGATTGGAAGTATCTGACACATCACATAACAATGCATTTCTGCACCATGTAATTGTCAATCAGGTGAATTTATGTAAATAATAAATTCATATTTAAATAATTACCTAAAATACAGAGTCAAGTAAAAATCAAATTACAAGCTTTTATAAGATTTAGACATGTAGCTTCATATTTAATTGCCAGATTGATTATTTTCAGGAAAAGAGATTAGATAAACCAGTTTGTGTACTTCA
Organism: Cuniculus paca; assembly: GCA_004365215.1. NCBI lineage: Eukaryota > Metazoa > Chordata > Mammalia > Rodentia > Cuniculidae > Cuniculus > Cuniculus paca. The sequence continues at coordinate 6,635 of RJWT010011644.1, forward strand.
GGCCAAGCGGTGCTAAGAGTAATGCAATTTCTGAGCCCAATTAAAAGATGGAGCCTGTGGGCCACCTCTGTAGACAGACAGATCTTTTAATCTGCTAGCATGTATTTCATTCCTAATTCAACTGGAACCATCATAACACTCATGTACACACACACGTGTGTCTGTGCATGCATGCAAACATACATTAACACATACATACACAAACCACATGTATGCACATTGTGACATAGTTGAATAACATTTGGCACAGGGATGCAGTGATCCTGGGGAAAGCTTGTGGCTACGCAGGAAGAGAGTCCTATATGCCACTGTTACATAAAAGTGCTGCTTATACTATATCGTATTCCTGACTGTGGGATTAAGTCCCCTAAATCTTTCCAACCACAAAAGTGGCAATGTGTAAGAAAGCCGCAGGTTTCTGGTCTGTAGCAGCTTTAGTCCTGGTCTGGTAGAAAAGTGATATTCTATCTCCCTAAGGAGTCTGCTTAGCAAGACTCCTGCCTGCCAGGAGAATAGGACTGATTATTTCTATCCTTCACCTTTCTCTTTTTCAACCTGTTTTCTCTTTTGTAAATGCACTTGAGGAGTCATTGATTTTTTGTGAGTATGGAATACAACACAATAGCGTTCTATCACCTGGTGCTATAATGCCAAATTCTCTTACATTGTGTTTTTCTCTGAATAGACTCTTCCTTTCCCTCTTATTCCTATGCTGGGTGCCTATACTTTTACTCAGGATGTGTGTCTAAAGACAATAGATCAGATTAGAATAATCTGAGGATGATACTGAAGCTGACAATATACAATGATTTTTAATAATAATGACTGTAAAGTAATTCTAAGGTCACTGGTTGAGTATAACTTGGGATCACAATGAACAAATTAGATCTATAAGTAGAAAGAAGACTGGTTTTACCTTTAGAGTATAAAAAACTATTATATAGTAAGAAATGATATCATCAGTAGAAAAGAAATAAAAATATCCAGAAGTTTAAAAGATAGCATAAAGATAGAAATTTTAAGAAAGTACTTAAATGTGTTATATTTGTAGGAATTTATAATAGCTTGCGTGAGACAATATATAATGAAGATAAAAGTATAGAAACATTTAAGAACAACATTGAGTTAAGCTAAAACTTCATGTTATTCTGTTTTAGAGGGACAAGGGAATGAAAACAACTTCCTTCCAAAAATCATCTGCATTTAGAATACTAAAGAGATGATTTCCTAATGATAAAACCGAGGATTTAAAAGAATTAGTACATCTTTCAAATGCATCTTAATCATTAGAAGTTAGAAAACCCCATCACAATAGTGTAAATCTCCCCAAAGTCAATACTGTATTTGCCCTATTTGATGTTTTGTGACTTTTTAATAGGCAATATTTGCCCAGCACTGATTTTGGGGACATAGTTATTAACTTCATTCTAAAGATAAATGCAGTATGTGTTAACTAGTATAGTATTTAGAATTTATTATTCTTTAGGTGAAATAGAGGAAAAGGCATTAGAATGAATAAACATGAAATGGGAACATAGATACTTGGGGACCCTGGTTTTGGACTCAAAAACTGAGATTTGAATGAAGAGCCAGTCCCTACCTTTCCTAGCTCTGTGACATAAGACTCACTGCAGCAAGTTTCCCATTTGGATGTTTGTTGTGGGAATGAAGAGTCGCCACGATGGCCAGTGAGACAAGTGTCAGGAAAGCTCCTGATGTAAAAAGCACTCAGTAAAGAGGGGGAATAACTACTGAGGAATATATTGCAATTATTGTGAAAGGTAAAGTTCAATGCTGGTATACTGTGTGAATGCATATTATGGTTAGATGACTTTTAAATGAGTAGAGAATATTTACACAACCCAATTATTCCTTCAGAGTAGGATTTACTTTATTTACTGCATAAATAAAAAAAAACTACTATTTATGTATCATCCAATTTCGGAATTATCAGAAATTCTAAATTATAAGGAACCCCCCCAAAAAAAACTAAATTAAAACTTATTTATCTTATTCAGCCTTTTTAGACTGCAGAAAATTAAAATCATTGTGGTAAGGAAAGACTAAGATGAATTTTCAACATACCACTGTGTTCTTAAGGATGCCTGGGTACATTTCGCTACATTTAGTGAAGAGGAGGAATAATGTAACTGAAATATGTAATACTTTTGTTTGTATACCATTCCTATATTGTATTGATAAGTTTTTTAAAAAGATAAAAAACACTCTGTATCGTAAAAGGTGCAGAATAAAACAGCTTGAATCCACTTAAAGAAGACAAAGATTCTCTTTCAGATTCAGATTCAGTATTATGTTTAACTATTCTCAATCTATTTGCCTCCCTATTCAAAAGCTTTTGTGATAGGATCAGAAACTGTGAAATGGAAATTGTAGTGATTTAATATTTGAAAAAATTATAGTAAATGTAAAAAATAGTCAGGATCTGTTTTCACAGTGCTTTCTGCAAAGAAAGAGAATTAGGAAGAAAAGCCAAGAAAGCTTCAGGGATTAGAGAAGATATTTTCTAAGTTTGAAAGCAGATGTTGTACCATATGTGCTTACCTATTCTCTTTTTATTCACTTTGGCTGGATCATTACCAACCTGTCTTGTTTTTAATCCAGTAGAATCATTGACTGAATAACCAATTATTTTACCTCTTTATAATTCAGCTAACTATGACACAGTGCTCTTGGAATAGAGTATAAGCAGGAGAAGCAAAGGAATGCATTTTCAAAATAACATAAACAATAAAAACATACTGAGTTCTCAAATTCTAAGACCATAAAATAATTTTCATAACTAAGAAAAAAATCAATTGTTTTTTTAAGTTCTATTATTCCATTTACATTGAATGGGTTAACCAAGAGATATTAATACTTTAACACAAAAACACCCATTAAATTTTGTCTTCACATGAACACTGTTAAGAATTGTGTAAGACTCCATAGCAGGTTCTGCTAAAAAAATATAGCAATGAAACAGGCATTTTTGCATTTTAGAAAATACTTGTTCAAAGAAGAAACTTAAGAAATGTCAGCGTAACTACTTCATATCACTTTGCCAAAGGAGATATTTCTCAAGAAAATACAACAAGATCCAATTACAAGCAAAATACTCTGTAGACAACACACAAGAAATAATTCTTTTAGTTTTTCATAAACATTTTTAGTCTTATAAAATGTATACAGAAAAATACCTAAGTCATAAATATATAACTTGATGAAGTCACATGCAAACAAATCATTCATTAGAATATTACCATTGCTCCTATAATTATTTCAGGACTTCCTTTAATCCCCTAATGACTTCTCATATCCCAAAAGAAAACCATTTTTCTGGTCTTCACAAATAATTCATTGTATCTGCATTTGTATGTGATATAAATTAAAACATTTGTATATAGAGCATGTACTTTTTCTTTTTGATTTTTTCAATTGGTATTAATCTTTTTAATTTAAAGGTTTTCCTTTAAATTAGAATGTCCCAAATACCTCTTTCACCTGTAGCAAGGAAATTACACTGAAAACTTTTGAAATTTGACAGTTTCATATCATCAGAAAGGCTACTTTTTCAAAGTAATCTTCTAAGAAATGCAATTTCAAAAAATGTTTTAAGTTAAAAGCATTATGAATCTCTTACATATAAGGTGAAAGAAAACTGATTCTTCTGAAAATTAAACTATTTTGTAATATTTGCAAGATGAATAGAATATAAGAGCTCTACATTTGAAAACATGAAAAAGAGCAGTTGTTAAAATAATTTGTTGATGAAAACAAGACTAATCAAAAGAAGCAAATACTTCTCTATCCAAATGGTTCTCAAAGTGTGCTCTAGGCACCAACAGTAACAGCTTCCTCTGGAATTTATTAGAGACACAGTCTCAGACCTCACCCCGACCTACTTCACCAAACATCTGGGAGTAGAATTAGCAGTCCAGGTATTTTCAGTACAAATTCCATCATGAGAATCACTACTTCTGTTTTACTCTTCAGTTCATCAGGTACCTCTGTTCTATCTGCATTTTTTAAAACTTATTTCTGAAGGTCATTTATGAAACATTGAATTGTCTGTGGCCATGAACTCTTTAACTTCGTCGTTTTTATTTCTTCAGTTAGGCCTTCAGGCAATTTACCTTGAGCATTTTCTTTATTTATCTAGCAATTATGTATTTCCTATTATTTGGCAGTCGCTATGTGTATTATCTTTCTATGGGCTCATAATAAATTATCACACTCTTGCTGGCTTTAAAAACTACACAAGTTCACTTGCTTCAAGTCTGTCTGAACTATAATCAAGATGTCAACAGGGCTCGTTTATTTGGAGGCTTTGAAGGGAGAATCTGGTCTCTTCTTTCCTGAATTTAGAGATTGTCTGAATTCCTAGCTTTATAAATGTTTTTATGAATCAGATTCTTGATTTTATTGTTAGATCTTCCACTACTGCTTCCGACTTTGTTACCTTTCTTTCATAAGAATAAGACACATAAAGCATAAAATTCACAGGAACTGGGGTGAGGCTATGGACATCTTTGTGGGGTCGTGGTTCCATCTGCGACATCATACAAGTAATTTTATGTTCTAGAGAAGAGGGTGGATATTGCATGTGTAAGGATAAAATCTTTTCTGTAAAAATTTGATGATTAATATTGACAAACTAATTTATATGTTATTCAGTTTTATCTATTTACATAAATGATATTCTGGAGAAGAATCAGGGAAACCAATATATCTATTACTAATTCATATTAGAGTAACAAGTTATTAAAACTACTATATGCAAGATACTGTACTTGTAAAGTGTAAAGTCTACTGAGGTGCACAGGAACTGTTTGCAAAAGGTGCAAAAATGACAACTGTAGCAGAACATAAAGCAATGTGTGACTTCTCATAGTGCTTATTAAGTGTGACACATGGGTCGACTGAATGCTCAACTGAAATCTGACATACAAAAACATATTGAATGCATACTTGCATATAGGAATAGTGTATTAAAGGAGTTTCGTTTCTGAGAGGCAGAATGTGTTCTAAGAATGTCAGGTATTCATGAGTGAAACTTAGCAGGTAAAATGAGAAGTGGTGAAATGATGCAGGAGAAATGATGCAGGAAAAGTTGCTACCAAAATGTCTTATTAAATTAAGTAAGAAATTTAAGCTTCAAGTTGAGGAATAAAATGAGAAGCCCACAAATATAACGTTGCTTGCATTATTGAAGATAACTGACTACTTTGCGAAGAGAAGACTGAATTACGGCAATTTCATGAGCGACAGCCTTGTGGAGGAATGCAAGTGAAAGCAAAAGGAATCCAGGACTCATATGAGTGCTGGGTCTAGGATGAAGCTGGTGAGAACAAACAAACATTTTGCAGCTAAAGTGGCTAGGATTCTGTTTTGAATGATCTACCAAAGATCAAGCAGGCTAGGAAAGTATGAGACTCTTTCATAAATGTATGAAGAGATAATGATGTTCTTAATATATGAATAAGAAAGAAGATAACTTTGGAAGAAAATACAGCAAAATGCATGCTTTGAATACACATTGAAATTGGACACTATTTTTAGTTAATGTGCCTTCTAATTGTTAATATTTCTTGATCTCCCCACTGGAAGTTTTTCATCTTTTTATTCTTGCTACTTTTTCCTTTATTCTTTCATCCCTTTGTGATAAGTTCAGTGCTTTGAAATTAGTAAGCAGTGTATAACTAAGTTTTCTGAGAACAATATTTATGTTTAATAGATATTTGTAATTACATAGTCCATAGCTTAGAATTTTATATTTAATAGGCAATGAACAAACAGTTAAGTTTATACTTTTATTTGCATGATAAAATACCACAGAAATCATATGACACCACTAGTCTCACATTGATTAACACTCAGAAAGGTCTTTCACCACAATTAGTCACAGACACTATGTTTGGAGATTGGAATTATTTGATATTATTTTTGAGAGTTTAAAATAGCTTCATTTCTTACTGCAACATTTTCTTCATTAGTGCTTATGTTTTATATCTAAGGTATTATCTTAGTCTAGACCTATTTGCATTGCTTTCCAACTAATTTCTGATTTCTTTTTTGAGTAAGTCTTAATCAGTGCATTCCTCTCTCAGATACTTCATAAACTAATGAATGTAAGGTACAGAGATGGGTTTGATGTCTACTTTCCTGCTTTTTTTTTTCACAATAAAATTATTTATATTATCAGTTTAAGCAAGAATCAGCTGTTAAACTGCTTAAAAATAAGCAGGAAAAATTTTTATATGATAAAAGTCTTGAGGATCTAGGTAGGTATTTTTACAGGCAATTGAGTCAGATGGAAATATTATGGGCAGTCAGACAGGGCTAGGTTCTCAAAGGAGCCAATGAAAAGGCCAAATACCTTGCAGTGTTGGAGGAGACAGACACCTCCTGCTGTAGGCCAGACCTCAAGACAAAAGATCAAGCAAATACACCCACATCCTAAGGACTGATATTCTAAATGGGTCTCTATCACCCTGAGGAAGCCAGGAGTCATCATCCCAGCCCCCTACAGGAAGAGTCCTTGTTCTCTACGCAAGCCTGCTTGCTGTGTGACTTGCTTCCCCATTTGTCCCCTATTTAATCAATTTTACCTGAGCAATTAATCTTATTGGTTGACCATATTTCTGTCCCAGCTTATGCCCACCATATGTGTTCCCATTTTGGACCTGCCTCTTTTTGTGACTTTGCTCTATAAAATCCCTAGAAAATGTGGAGTCTTTGGCAATTCACTCGGGACCCCTTTTGTCTCTCTCTCTCAGACAGAAGCTTTCTTTCTCTCAATAAATATATTCTGCTCTTAACCTCCATTGTATCTAAAATCTATTCTTTGATTTTAGAAAGCATGACCTTGTACCAGACATGTAGTAAGTTGGGAGTTTCATTCCCCTATGTCAGTGTGATGAGATGGAATTAGAAAGACTACTCAACACTGACCAGGATGATAATTGTAACCAGTTAAATTAGAACTTGATTTTATCAGATTTCTTTTCTTTTAATTTTAATTTTTATTTATTAGTACACATTTGAAGCACATCATAATTATGTTTATCTTGGAAAGTTATGTATATAAGATTGTAATTTTCTTTTCATCCCCAACTGCTCCCTTCTTTCCCCACACCTTCATTTCTTGGTCTCCTCCCCATTTGCAAAAGCCCAAGTCTAGAATGTGATTTTGAATAAGTTTCCTAAATTCTCTGCACTTATTACTTGAGGATGAAAGTAATAACATCTGTCATCTAGGATTATTATGTCGGCTGAAAGAAAAATAAATTAAATCCCTAGAACTGTGTATCATAGATATCAATAAATTATTGTAAGACTGTTCTTTTCAGTATTCGACATTACTCACCTAAAACAACATATACTTCCCAGTTTCATCTGTGGAACACAGGGAAATTTTCGTTACATAAATAGGTTGAATTCTGTAAAATGTGAAGTAGATTCTAATTTCCAGTTATCCTGCTTTTCTTATTTTAACTTGTAATCTAATGAAAATTATTGCATTAATGCCTGTGCCACATTATTATTACAATCTTGATAAAAAAAGAATAGGCTGTTAAGCACAGTCTTAGGAATAATAATACAAAAAGTCATTTAAAAAAGTCTCTCAGGGTATAGTTCTTAAAATTTAGCTAACTTTTCTTCTTTCACTCAAACAGGTTATAGTGTTCAAGGCTGGAGTGTGATCTATTGCTGAGTTAGTAATGACAGTCAAGTTTGCCAACACAATCACTGCACTACATTATCTAAGCCATTGCTCTGTAAAGTGCTTTGGGATACCTTGAGTCTGAAAGGCTATATATCAAGTATATTATATTTTATTCTATATGGTACCTGAGTTTTGGCAATGCATATTCAACAAGCTGAATAAAAAGACCTCTAGATGTATTCTATTAGTGTTTGTATGCATTCACCATAGATGAGTGTAGGCTCAACTTGAATTAAAGGGAAGAAACTGTGTGAAAGAGAGTGAGAGAGAGAGAGACAGACAGACAGAGAGAGACAGAGAGAGAGAAAGACAGAAAGACAGAAAGAGGAGTTCTCTATTCTGAAGGTGAAAATGCCAACTGAAAATGAATTTCATTTGCATTTCTGACCTCAGTATTGGCCTAACTTTCACCTGTAACTTGGCAATCTAAAATGGTTTACTTTTCAGTCAGGAATAATGGAAGAATGCAGGAAGCATGCAGGAATCATTTATCAATATTTTAAACTCCATTCTCAACATGTGTTTGAATGAATGAATGAATGAATGATTTAAGGTGGGTTATTTGTTTCCCACATTTTTTATGGAATAAAGTATGTTTTTTCAGTGTACTTGTGTGTGTGTGTGTGTGTGTGTGTGTGATGGAGATTGAATCCTGGGCTTGTGCATACTACACAAGTACTATACCACTTAGCTATATTTCCAATATGGCTAATATATTTTTAAAATAGCATTTAAAATATAGGCAAGCAGATTTGCCATGTGTGAGGAATGTCCTCAGAAGTTATCATGGTAACATTCCACGAGGTGGCTAGATAGCATTTAAAGTTGTCTTTCATAAAGTATGACATTTTATTATTATACATAGATGTGTTAATATTTGTCTCTAATCTACAGAGATGGTTATTTTTTGTTTACTTACCCTTATACATCTATCAGTGTATAAGAACAGTATATCAGGTTATATATAAACATATATATTTGTGCATGCAAACATAAAAGCTTGATATAAAATCATTTAAAGTACATATTTTAGAAAACAAAAAATTTGTCATTTTGATTTCAGCATATTGTATTTCTCTTTTTTTAAGGAATACAGGTAAGCAGTATATTCCTCTTCAACTAGTTCCAATAAATAACCATGCTGATGACATAGTCAGAGAAACAGATGTATGAAAATATTACCATTTCTTCTCAAGATTACCATCTAATTGTGGTAATACAATGTCTTGATTTTGTCTAAATTGACACTGTACTACAGATTTAAAATATGATCTTTCCATAACTGCTGCATATCTACCCATAAAAAGTTGAATCTTGACTCTTACTTTAAATCATGCATGAAAAGTATTTTAGATAAATTTAACACCTAAATGTGATTTGTAAAACATTAAATTTTTCAGGGTAAAACATGAGAAAAACATTTAAGATCCCACACAGTTTAAATTTTCTTGAGGATTCATGAAGTACTTGCACCAAATGGAAAAAAAAAATGACAAATTAGACCACACTAATATTAGGAACTTTTGTTCATCAAAAACCATTAAGAAAGCACAAGGCAAATCATCATCTAAGAGAGGATATTGTGGCTGGGGATTTAGCTCAGTGGCCTAAGCGCCTGCCTGGCAAGGGCGAGGTCAGGTGTTCAATGCCCAGTGCAGCAAAAAAAAAAAAAAAAAAAAAAAAAAGAGAGAGGATGTTGCAAGGTTAATATCTGAAAAAAATGCAGAAGAAATAAAGAATGGCTATGAAGCAAAGGAATAAAATCTTCCGATAAACCCATAGAAAAATTGGCTAGAGACAAACATGAAAGTCTAAAAGAATATAGGGACAACTTCATTATTCATCAGCAAATGTAAATTTAAATTTTAATTTGATTTAGTGAGCATTGGAATGTAAAGTGAATGATAAAATGAGGAGTGGATGACATCAAGTTTTGGAGAGCATGTGGAGTGCTTACAAGCTTCATACACTGTCGGCGAAGCCTAAGTTTTTACAACCACTTTGACAAAGTATCATATTTATTAAAGCTGACTATACCATACTTTTTAATATTGAAATTCTAAATATGTGCTCATAAAGCTGTTTCAACATGTGTTTTCGGAAGTACATATAACAAATATTCATAGCAGTACTGTAAATCATAGCAGATTATGGAAAAAAATATCAAGTGTTCAACAAATAATTTTTGTATATTTATGTAAGTGTGGTGTGTCATATACTTCAGAGAAGAGGAAAAACATGGATGTATTTCACAAACATACTACTGAATGCCAGAAACAAGACACAAAATAGACATGCTGTATAATTTTATGTAAAATTTGAAAATGAATGAAATTAATCTACAGCATTAAAAGTTAGAAGAGTAGTTTATTTCCGTGGCTCTTGAACAGTAAAAGGCGAGATACTTAGTTGTAGTTCCACTGTGATAATTAATCTAATTGAACATTATGAACTGAACAACTTTTTTGTGTGATCCTGGGGATTGAACCTGAGATCTTCTCACTGAGCTACATTTGCAGCCTATTTTTATTTATTTAATTACTTTTTTTTAAATTTTGAGACTAGGTCTCACTGAGTCATCCTGCCTCAGTTTCCCAACGTGCTGGGTTTATACGTGTGCCCAATCATTCCCAAATAATTGTGGGCTATGACACCTAAGAGCTAAATTTCATTCAAAAGTAAGGTATGTAACAGATAGCAAATGTAGGGGAAATTCATGTAGAGGACGGTAACGCTGGAGTAGTTCAACCCAGTTTTATGGAAATCATTTATCTCTTTGGTTTCCCAATTGCCACAGTCGATATCTGTCAGTAAAGGTAAGTAAAGCAACTTGTGTCCTCCCCCTTGTCATTGGTATGTGTGATCTTAGAATACACAGGCCTGTCAATCCAAGTAAAACTGGTGAGGCTATTGGGTGTGGCACATGACTATTTGCAAGTTAGTGTGGTGAAGAAGGCAGACAAATTGCAAACTATTTAAAGTAGAATGAATTGGGCTTTCCAAAGTCAGAATAATTCTTTTACTCTTATTGTTTCCTTAAATCTATGATTCAAAAAAATTAAAAAGGGTATAAGTCCTTAATCCTTTTATTCAGTAGTTTGTGAAGTACTGTAAATGTCTAAGGAATTATGTCAGATTTTGGCAAAAATAAAGAATAAGAAAAAATAATAACATCAACAAGGGCTCGGCGTATAGCTCAGTGGCACAGCACCTACCTAACAAGTGTGAGGTTGTGGGTTCAATCCCTGTTATAAAAAAGAATAGTATCAACAAGTAATTATTGCATTCTGTTGGTATTAGTCCTGTGCTTTACATTTACTTGATCTGTTCAACAAGATTATGGTTGAATAGAATTATTCTTCTCCAATTATAGATGAAGATACTGACACACAGATAATTTGCATTACCATGTAGTCCAATAACCAGAATACGGCCGAGATAGGATTTATATGTTCATAGTTTGGCTCCAAGTCTGAGTTGTTAACCATTACACTAATAGTATCATGTTGGGTATTGAATTTTATTTTAATAGAAAATATTTAATAACATCTCACTTTGTAAAAAAATATTGATCTAGCTGCTGAAGTTGAATGTTCAGTTTTTGTAGGTAAGAAGAGGGAGAAAGAGAGTCACAAACAAGACTAAAACAAATATATGAGTTGTCAATTTATTGTCTTTCAAGTTCAAATCCTTGCTTCATTGATTGTTTTGCGATAATGGAACCATACTTTTTAAATATTTCTCCTTTGTAGCTAAAATTGTTTTGTTTTGTTAATGGAGCACTAGGAAGGAATATGGTAGTGAAAACACATTTTCTTGGGCTGGGGATTTAGCTCAGTGGCCTAAGCGCCTGCCTAGCAAGCACAAGGTTGTGAGTTCAATCCCCAGTGCCACAAAAAAAAAAAAAAACACCACATTTTCTCTTCTAGTTCTAGTGTGTTTTGGTTTTCCTCATCTTGCTCTTACTGCCTGGCTGGTAAGAATGCATATGAGGCTATCCAGTAGAGCTCAGCTCCTAGGATTTTTTGCCTTCGAATTGTAGCAGTCCTCTGTAAGCACATGCCCAGAGAGGCTTGCTGGCATTCTGGTTACTGGCCACCAAGCTTCAGTTTGTCAAGACTTACTTACCTGCCCTGATGATCCCAAACTGATAGCTTTTTGTCTATGTATACCCCGTGGAAGCATTTTCTGCTTTGCCTGATTTCTCTGACTGACAGCCATGGCTTAATCACATGCCAGAAGGGTGTTTCTAGCTTGCCCAGTGAGTTTTGGGCCAGTACTTTTCCAAGCAACACTGCAAACTTCTGCATCATGAAGTGGACTGCAACCATACTTTGTTGATCAAGATCTGAATCCTGAATTTGAGAAGGGCTCCCTTTCCAAGTCCGTTCTTTGGTTTTTCTCCCTCAGCCTGAGGGTGGTCTACAGAGGGGTTCCCCCCCACCACTCTTTTCCATATACTTCTCTGTTCTGGTTAACAGTTTTTTAACTGGAATGCTCTGTTCAAATCACTATGTCTTTACTGTATTCTAATTGGATCTTACCCGATAAAAGACAGTACTGATTATTGACTCAGTAGAAAAGGAAGAACACATTAGCACAAATCCAGAAGACTTCACTTAAACTCAAGAGTAGGAGAACAGATTTTTAGAAGGCTAAAATTTGCCCAAAGAAATGTTAAGAAGTAGAATCTTACCCAGAATAGACAAGGAATATATTGAGGTAGTCATAGGCTATGCTGCCTCTGCAGGGTTTCCAAACTTTCCACATTAAAATCCATGCCATCAGTAAAAATGGCTCATTGTGGTAAGAGTTTCCAACCAGTGATGAATGATAGTGGAGGCAGATCTCAGAGATAGGTTCTCCAAGATCATGACCTGGATTCCTGAGTAATCACTGAAAAGGAGCTGCATGGTACACAAAACTCAGAAACATGCACACTAATTTGTAAAAATACTTACATTACGTAAGTATCATTGGGGTATAACTGGAATAGAACTGGGGTATATTTACAGAGTAACACTCAGATTAAATCTCCCAAAAGTGAAAATATAAAAACATATGGATATTTTAATGGTAGATTTTACTCCAATTTTCCTTCTTTCCTATATATTTACACAAAAGATAAGATTCCTGGAAGCTCTTTTTAAGTAGAGCATTTTTAATGTTTGGAGCTAAAGTAAAACCCAAGAAAGTTTGTATTTTTAATTAAAATTTTCAATGACCTTTCTCCTAAATGTATATTATATACATGTTAAGTTTTTGTCAGTTTGCAGAAGTTTGACATTATGTATAGTTCTAAGCAAGCAGTAGCTGCATATATCTAAGTTGGAAAAACAGACTCACAATCATTGTAAATAGAAATGCCATTCCAGGATTTTTCTTTACTTTAGTTCTTAAAACTGACAACTTGTGAGTAAGCAGACCAAAAGTTTTCAAACCTTACCATTGCCATTACTTTATTAATCACCATTTATTCATCTCAATATTTCTGACAGAAAATAATTAAATCTAATTTAAATCCCTTAGGTTTTATTTAAGTCTATCCTACAGACTTAGAAGTTAGGATTTCAAAAATTGCCAACAGAGAATAAAATCATATTTACTACATCTTTATTGGTAATAAGCACTGATCCATAGAATTGTGATTTCATATCCATTGTCCTAGAAAAACATGATGACAGTAAAAATTTTCTTGGAAGGTGATTGTATTGGTCAGCTTTTTATTGATGGGACAAAATATGCAAAACCTGCAATTTAAAAGAGAAACTTTGCACAGATTCAGTGGTTTCAGTCCATGGTTGGTTCGCTCCGAGGCAGAAGTAGTGTGGAGGAGGAACGTGGTAGAGGTAAACGGCTCAACCCATGAGGGGTACAAGCAGAGAGAGCCTTGGGAAAACAGGCCAGTGACTGGATGGATACCACAGGAGTCATGCAGACACAAGGCATCTCTCAAGACAGTCACACTGACATTCGAGATGAACCATCCTGGAGACTTTCTCTTTTTTCAGCCTCCCTGTTGGAAACAGTGACAGATGCATCCCCACTGGTAAATCTGGCAATAATCTTCACACTGAAAAATCATCAGGATGCTCTTCTGATATATGAATTAGTGCTAATTTCTAAGTCATATTCCCACATCATTAATATATTTGTATGAAAATATAAGGTACAAAAATTTAAGGCAAATTATGAATATAAATTCTAAAAGATTGCCTTTCATGTTTTTTGAAGTGCATATATTCCCTTTTGAAGACCACTGATCTATAAGATTATACAGAATATATAGTAGCTTAAGTTTTCAGATATAATGAGTGCATTGTGCACAGTTTAAGTTCAGTGTTAATAATAATCTTCACTCTGTTTTGGACTACCCATCTTCTCCTCTTATCCATATGCACACAGAAACATGCAATCTGAAGGGTTTGATTCCAGTCGCTACTGTAGAACTAGTTAACTTGACAGAGAGATCCCAGATGATGAGTGAATACAGTCAAGAAAAAGTACCATGGGAACCGTGCATTATATTAGCTCAGAACAAAATCATAGATTCATTTTAGCAATAGCTCCAATTAACTAATTTCATGTACATACATATCTTCACAGAATTTACAATTGAGTCCACAGGAAAACACACACACACATACATATATAATATACTGATATGTATCAATTAAAATTAATAATATGATCCATTTCAGTGTGCATTTGTACAAAGGCATTTTGATGTCTTTCCATTGAGTTCTGTTTTAGGTCCAGGCAGATATTATACCAGGAACACTCAGACATCGATCTTTTGCTGTATTAATTGTGAGTTGAGTGGATGGCTGCACAGCTTCACTATCATTTTTTTAATGTTGTCATGGGTGTCATCTTTGTTTCCAGCTTTTTGGTTTTATTGCAGTTTTATTTTCTGTAATTTTCTTGAAATGAAAAAGACACAGTTCTCCTGTGATAAATGAGATGGGGAGACCATAGCTCAGTCACTAGTTTGTTCATAGATTGACCATTGAATGTAAAGTATGTGATGCTTAGAACAATTTTGATGAGATCCATTGTTGAATGTGCAATGATTCATCCTTTTTTGTGAAGTTGCTACCTTTATGTCTAAGTCTTGCATCATTTTTCATGTATCTTTTTTAATAAGTGTCTAGAAGGACAAAAATCTTCCCCAAATATAGTCAAAGATAAATTGAATGCAAGTGAGAGATATTCATTGATTATATCAACAATACTTATATAGTTTGAGGTCTCATTTAAAGACACAGTTTATAATGTGGTTGTTCACAGAAAGCAATGCTGTGTTTAAACTGTCATGTTTTTCTAAACCTTATGTTACTCTAAAGAACTTGTTATCTTTATCTATTATAAAATGTACAAAATACAAAATTCAAATTTTATATTATCTGATTATTATGATTCAGTAAAAAAGGAGTATTTTTCAAGTTTGCAATACACACTCATTACTTTATTTGAAAGATTAGCATCTTTTCAAGGACCATGGTCACTGTTTCTTTCCTCTAATTAACCTTCTCCCAGAATCCTGACCTATTGACAAGAAGTCATCAATGCCAAGTTTCATTGTCAGTAGGAAAACAAATGGCTTCCCTGAATCCATCCTGAAAAGAAAAAGGAGCTATAGATATGCTTCATGCACATAAACAATGCACACGCACACAGAATATACATATATATATATATATATATATATGCCAAACACACACACATAAGCATTCCAATGTTCACATAAAAATAAAGAAATGCAGGAAACAGAAAATATGGGAGATTCAAATATATGCACTTCCAAAATAGCACCAATGAGAAACTGTAATTCACGTATTTATGCAGAAGACAGGCAAAGGAGACATGGTGAATGTTATGTGGTGGAAGGAGAAAGAATAATATAATATTAAAGGAAAGAATTGGTTTGTTGAATGAGCATGAGAAATGTTTGATTTTCCCAAAGCAAACAAACTAAATTATCATGATCAAATCTATAGATTGTTTTATTAGAAAACATAGAAACTAGTAATATTAAAATCTCAATGGAATTTTATGAGACCATAAATCATGTGAAAATTATTACAAACTAATTTTATGGAAACCCATTACTCTCCACTAAGTAATCTTCATGATGAATAAAAGAAACAAAAATACTTCAGATATTTCCTCTCATATTCCTATTCAGAATTGTTACCAACTCATCTTTTTATTCATATCTAAGATACTCTAGGAGATAAGGGAACTCTATAGAGTCTGCTTCCTACCCTTTCCTTGCTTTGATTCTATATAGTCTTAAATTTCTTTCCTCTTGTCTCATCATTATTTTATTCATTTCAATCTGATTTTACTCCTCAAGACATTCTTGTACTTGTAAACTCAATTGCTTATTCAAATTATGTTTGCAAGTATTTTCTGGGAAATACATCAGTGCTGAGAATACATGGAGGTATTTTCAGTGGTTTGTAAATTCTTATTGAGAAATGAACTGATAATGAATCATTAGATGGTTGGAATTACAATCTATTGCTGTCATTCAATTTCTTAGGTAGAGTTTGTGCTATGTTTAAGCTCAAAATAATAGTTACTATTTTGTGTCTCTGAGAACACATATGGAGAACTGATTAATAATCATTAATAAGTCGTATTTGGAAAACTGAATTTCCACATGCAGAAGATTTAAATCAGACCTGGGCCCCGCCCACTCACTGGGAGCAGCATGGCAGAGG
>RJWT010011645.1:0-23088 GCA_004365215.1 Cuniculus paca
AAAAAAAAACAAAATTATTATAGACATATCAGGCAACTATTTAATAAAATATTTTTTAATTTTGTGAGCGATAAGGAATTTTTGCCTTTCAGTGGTATAATTGTTTTTCTAAGTAAACATCCAGTCTATAACTTAACTTTGTTATTTATAACTGTGCAATTTTCTTTTTAAAAGAGCTCCTTTCCCAATTGTTAATTGTTAGGTATTATAAAACCTATGTCTGCTTGTACTTCCATTTAAATACTGGTAACACTGATGACATTCAAAGATATTACATGATTTGGAGAAGCATGGACATTTGGATATATTAACTAAGTGTATACCTGATACTACACAATGCTATTGTGGGGTAAAATTCTTTAATTTTCTGTCTTCTTACCATGGATTTATATACATAACTCCTAAGCCTTCTGGTTTACTTCTTACTTAAAGACTTTCCTTAACTTACATAAACTTTAACTGTTCAAAGTAGTTGCTACCATTGTGGCCCAGAAAATTATAATAGAAGTATTACAGTATCTAAAACTTCCATACTGTTTAAAGCAAGATACATTTAACATACATCTTGAATTCTGCTTTGTTTTGTTTAGATTATTTTTATCAATATTTAAAGCCAGTCTTGATTTCATGCTAGATAAAGGCTTGTTCTGCATTTCACAAGGTCCTTTACATCTCTGTCTTTTACATTCTCCTCTTAAAGATGTGATGAATGTCTATAGAGTAAAGGGCTGTAAAAAGGTGCATATTTCTACCACCAATGAACTTTTGAACCATAAACGTTTCTTAAAGAAGGTCTTAAAGTCAATATGAAAATGGAAAAGCTAAACCAGATGCTATTCTGCCTATGTTCTGTCAAGCAAATTTACAAATTATGATTGTCAAATCCTTATTACTGGCAGTGCTGAAAAGAACATAATTTAACTTTTAGATCCCTTGATGCAGTTCAGAAAGTCTTGTAGATATAACAAGTGGAATCAGAGAATATTAATCTTAAAATACTGGAGGGTTATTTCATTTTTCAGGTACTACTGGGTATTTAAACAAAATGCTATTTTCAAATAACTTACTGTGTCGATAGGGTGTGTGTAGAGAGAGATATGTATTCACACACAAATATATAAAACAATAAGAACAACTGTGAATAATAATACTGTCAGAAATGCTATAGACTTGAATACTGAAGAAGCAAATGTTTCCATGTCTGGAGATAGAAAAGTAAATTTCTTAAAAGATATATATTTGTGCTAAGTCTTATAAGAAATGATGAGCAAAGGTAATTCAAAGCAGGCAATTTAAAGAATACATTAATTAGTACAAATGAACAAATTTTATTAATTCCAAATTATTGAATTTATTATTATTTAGTGGAGTGGTTATTAAAAGGAAATGACAAGTAGAAATGTATAAGGATGAGGCAATTTGACTTCCTCATATTTTAATCCAGGTTCAAGTCATATCTTCCTAGTGGCAATCAGCTCTCTGGAGAAAAAAGGCCTGATTTGTGGTGTTTCCAATTCCCTTGGTATAAATACAGCCATATAACTAATGTCAAGCTGCCAACTGATACAGAGCTGGAGAGAGTTACAACTGCACATAATTGAACAGAATCACCACCACGCAAATAAGATAAATGTAAGTATCAAGAACAAAGTATAAAATATAAAAAACTAGGAGGAACTGAGTTTAACAATTCCTTACCTTTGTTTTTATGTGATTTAGTTAATTGCATGGCCATATAATTTAATTGCAATCAAATTATGTTTAATAATCAGCTCACAAATTTTAACAACTAACTTTCGTGGGCCTGTATAAGTCAGTTCCAACTTTACACTGCTTTAGGCCACATGTTAAACTTTATCCTAAATACATATTAAACTTTATCCTAAATACAATGTGGAAATCCATTAGGAAGCTTTCAGAAAAGAAAATGTACTATATTTTCATTTGCCAAAGTGCGTTTGTGCAGCTGTGTGGTGAATGGGTTGGAAGGGGATGAGAGAGGAAATGCAGAACCAATTAGAAGATTATTGCATCTCTTCTCTAGAGGCACTCTGACCTGTGACGTGCTATGGGCTTCAGAGGGAAGAAAACCATTTTCCTCTTCGATGAAAGCACACTTAGATTCTCACCAGGAAGTCATGAGAAAAATACACAACAAAACAGGAAATGTAAAAGCAGCATGGAAACTAAACGAACTTCCAGAGAATAGACATTGTTCCTGTGCAATGTGTCAGTCACAATGTGGTTCAGTTTGTCAGATCAAGTTCTAGAAAAGCACAAGCATAATCCTTTAAAAAGTTGAATTCTTCGGTATGTAGTTTGTCAGATTCTTATTTACCTCCTATTTTCTTAAAACAATATTTCTTTAGGATACTTTAGTGACTAAAAGCTTCCCTATAACTAAATTCCTTGCACAAACACAAACCATTAATGTTTCTTCTTTTCTACCAGGCCACATCTTTTAAGTCAACATTTTTATGGTGCTTCGTAGTTGACATGACACTTTCATCTACTTTATCCCATTTACTCTCACGTGAGACTTTCATGGTGGGGCCAGTCAGTACTGACACTCAATAGGTGTACTTCTCAGAATTTGTTGGGATTTCACAGTTTAGAAGCCTAAATAGTAAAACGTGTGTCTTAAATTTCCAAGTCCAAACTTTTCCCCACAGGCACAGAGCACAAAACCATTAAAAATGTACCTTCTTACTAACATTTAACTTACTGTGCAAGTCTTCAGACAGAAGTTTAGAATCTTCTCAAGGACCATGTGGGTATCTGGATGGTTTCAGAAAAGACTTTTCAGACCCTAAATATCCATATATACTGTTTCTTTAAATTGATTTACTTGAGGGGTTAATTCTCAAGCACATCTTTCCAATTTATCTTTCATGACTAGTCTTCCTTCACTTTGTAAAAGAAAAGCATACCTTTTACATATTCCTAATCTCTTCATGGTACACTGTTTTGGGGTTGAAATATATTTTAGTATCTTATGTTACAGCAATTTGAAATATTGTTATAGGTATTGTGAAAGTGAATGATATAAATTAATGAATAATAAATCTTTCTGAGAGTTCTAGTTGCTGAATTTTAACAATCTTGAAGGAGCTCCTGATTAAGTCATTGACTGATACATCATTAAAATAACTTTCATATGATAAATCACTAGGATAAATAGCTTGGAAAGTGTTCAAGGAATCTTGTGTCGTTAATATAGTAAAGCTACTTCCATTTTCCACATTTTTTATTAGACAACATTGTTCAGTGCTCTCATTTTGAAAACAAAAATAGAAATAGAATCAATGCTGAATCTTGTCTCATCTAACAGCAAGTCACATCTATCCACAAAAATAAGCTTCATGTGTCTTATTAAGAGGTATATTTCAAATAAAAATCTCCTTTATGTTAATAATTATTTAAATATAGTTATGTGGTTGCTATTGCATACTACTATAAATTATAATGAAAACAACTGAAAATAATTTTGAAAAAGAACTTTATGGTCCCAGGAAATTTGCAAAAGACATTGAAATGAATACATTCACATTGCAGAGAAACATGATGGGGTGATCAATAATAGGCTTTCAAATATAAAATATATGTAATTAATATAAAAATTCTGTGAAGTAAGTGGAATGGAAATATGATTTTAATGGGGTAAAATTGATGTAAATTTCTCTTAGAAAGAGTTTGTTCATATAGTTTTGTAACGCATAATGGTAGTTATTAGGTCATGATATATACAATCTTTGGAACCAACTTAACAATGGTGTAATAGTTTTATTTATAATTGCCAATATTTATAAGATATTAGAAATTACATCACTTACAAATATTTAAACATATGATGGAAAAAATTTTAGACAGGAATTTTAAAATGTAAGGGAGAAAATAATTTTTCTAAGTTTTTTCAGGGCATATATGGGAAAACATTGTGGAAGACGTATTTTTAACTATAAAACATTAGACTGGCCAGGTGTGATGGCACACATCTGTAATTCTAGCACTTTGGGAGGTTGAATTGGGAAGTGAAATCTTGTCTCAAAATAAAACATAAAAAAGACTGGGGGATAGAGCTCAATGCAAAGGCCCAAGGTTCTATCCTGAGAATCAAAAACAAACAAACAAACCCACATTAGATTGATGTATTACTGTCATCTCTCTCCCTCAACACCACAGCTTTGTTTTTCTTCTCCATGGCCATACAGTTCATTTTTAATAGTTCAAGAGGGTTAGATGTATACAGGTCAAGCAGAAAACAACAAACCATGTGACTACTTGCCTGCTGAGCAGTTAACAAGGCTTTTGCCCCACCAAATGGGCTCATTTTTTGTATAACAGCCCCCTAGAACATGAGCCTCAATTTCATGCCTGAGTGAAATTACAAATCACCATGTCATAGTCTTTTACGGTCACTTGCACAGGGCTGATACCATGAACATGAAATATGTAAATATTATGGATATACTGAAATTATACATTTATAGATGAAGAATCTGATATTCTGAGAGGGTAAGTAATGCTCAACTTAGCACTGCTGGCAGAAGAAGGCAGACTCAGGTCTACTGTGTGTGTGCATACACATGTGTGTGTGTGTTTGGGTATGTGTCTATGTCATGTATGATTTAGTTAATGTCCCCATTACTGGACAAAATATCCAACACCCACAGTTTAAAGAAGGAAAGGTTACTTGGCTCACAGTTTATGCCCTTTGTGCCCTACCATCAACAGCACATTTAACTATTGAACTCATTCATGGATCAATCTACTGATGAGTACAGTATTCTATGATTTTGTCACCTTCTAAACAGGTTAGACTTTGGGAGACATTTTTTACCCAAAACAGAGCAAAGTATACATACATATAAATTCCTATATATTCATAAGTATCCAGTTGTCTGCTTGTGTGTGTTCTTATAATACAAGTCTAAGCTCATATCATGGTAGAGGGACTCATGGCTTAACATGCTCTTACCTCCGAGATTATATTTCTGATTCACAGAGAAAAGTCCCTTTGAAGTGGATTCTTTTCTACTGTAGGAAGAGATAGAGATATGGACAACTAGAAAGTAACATGGTATGTGTCCCCTGTCAAGCCCAACCTTTTTATTTAATCCCATAGATAGTGAATATATATTTGAAGGCTACACAGCTGGTTTTTGTGTAGGACTTCTAATGCCATAGGGGTACAAAGAAGTTGATTAATACTTCCAGGAGCTCAAAGTTAAACCAAGAGATGAGGTTTGTTCTCAGTCTCTGCACAGAAAACAGCACTGCCTTGAGTCCCTGAAGTCTGGTTGCTTTGAGGGCATTAGGATAGGACACCTTGGCCTAGATATTTGTCATTCTAATGATGCACTGAAGCAGACATTAGTGAGGTTATCCTGACGGTCTCATGAGTCTTAGGATAGCACTGATGGTTGAAGAGTTAGAAAGGGAGTCCACAGCACATAAACACACTAACTGGAATGGTTTCAGACAATATTTGACTCCAAAATGTTTCTAGAAATTTTCAAAAGTGTAATATTTTATTGAAACAGATAGATCTGGTAATAACATAAGAACAAAAAACTAGATTATTAAATTTTGTTTGAACTATTTGCCTCCATAGACTTAATAAGGCTTTGACACATTCAGGCCTTATATACGAATACAGTCATGTTATATACGAATACAGTCATGTTATATATGAATACAGTCATGTGCTTGCACACATACATAAATTCTTAGGCACACACGGTAATCGATGTGTATTATATGCAAAATGTATTTTAATAAGTTAGACATTTCTCACATTCCTCCCTTTTTGCCTCATCTTTATCAGCAAGTATTCATTTGATAAACAGATATTTATTGCATGTATTGGACTGAGAACAGGACACACAAAGTTCTTTATATGACTAGAGCTAATACTCTAGTAAGAGAGATGGACAAAAACAGTTTTTAAATGGCACAATGTACAATAATGATAGTATAAGTGGTGTACCTCTATATGTACACAAGGAAGGTCTCTATGGGAAGTAATCTGAGATCTGAGCCCATCATTTGAAGATCTAGTGCAGTATGTACTTCTTAAAGCTGATTATTAATTAGCATTAATTGAAAGGTTTCAAAGAACTAACATATAGGCCCCATTAAAAATCATTTAGAATAGAAGCTCTATTGATTGCTTGGCCATTTGTAATTTTAATAGTTCTCTGGTGATTCTTACATTCAGTCATAGTAAGAGAGTTTTTGCTTGATAAGAATGGGAAAAACAAAGAAAACTGTTAACTGTATATATAAGTGTGCATATATGTAGTTAGGATGTGCAATGAACCTAAAAGAGGAGAAAGAACAAAAGGAATTGAGGTCAGAAAGATAAGAGCAAGATCATATAATGATTTTGAGGTAATGGTAATAAATGCTTATTTTAAGTATAGTGGAAAGTTATTATACTATGCTTAAGTCAGGTGTTTTACAAAAGGGGAAAAATAGTATAGAAACAGAAAAGATTTCCATTCCCCCAATGTAAATGTGAAACACAAAGATACACTCTATTTTTTTTTAACACAAGGTCATATTGATCATCCAGTCTTTGGCACATGAGTAAGGTGGTCCTATCAATTGAATCAGAGAGAAATTAAATATTAATCTATTGAAAAATATGAGTCAGAAATCACTGTGGAAAGAAAAAGGAGTAGAATGACACTAAAACACTGAGTGCTGTCAGTAAAAATAAAAGGCATTATATAATGTATACATACATCTATTAGGAGTATGTGTACACATATCTAGGAACCTGTTTTTAAAATAAATTGTTGATTAATTGCAAAGAAATGCCATCTCAGCTAATAGCTACTTAAAATTGTTATTTGGCATATTTTTTAACTACCTAATTTTTCCTATTCTCAATATATGTTCTTTCCCTGCTGTGGTACTCTGATTAGCCCTGTCTGTTGGAAAGAGAAAAGTAAAGAACTATTTATCCTTGAGATGAAGTATTTACACAATTAAGGCCATAATTTCTGAAAATACATAAAATGAAATTTATGCTTTTTTCAAGCATTTCTGAAAAACAGCTTGCTAATTCACCATACATAAGTGCAGATATTGAGTAGACTATTATTTATTTTTTTTTTATTATACTGATTACAAAATGTTATAAGGAAGGATTTTGTTTCTTTTGCCATGAAAATGGATCTTTCATGAAGTCCAATCATTCCACAGAGCTTCACATAGCATATTAGAAAATACATTACAATTCTACTATTACTACTTGAATGCATGATTGTGTTTCTTGTGGAAAGAAGACAAATATTCACTCATTCCCCATACACAAGGGACTCTGAGCTTCATATACTATGTGAAGCTGCCTGAGTAATGTTGGGAAACATATTCCAGTGGGTGCAGTTCATGGGGTCCTAGAGAGGATGTTCAGGAGCTTCCAACAAGGGCATTAAGAGCTCATTCCTAAAAGGACGCTCATAATATTTTTTTCACATTCTCCCAATTTCTATAGAGACAATTTAGTCTATGGAGTGGAGCCCTGTATTTATAGTGAGATAGAATCTGAGTCTGAGTATTGACTCATACTTTCCAGGTAACTAACAATAGATGAATGGGCTACTGCCTTTTCTAAGCTTTCCAACTGCACAATTTAATTAACAACTCATATCCTAATAAGGCTTTTGCTGTGATGACTGAAGGGAGAAAAAACACTTTGTTTTGAAACATCTAGTACATAGCATTTTTAAAATTAGAATAATATTCTCAACCATTTGACATAAAATTCCAGAAATTCTAAATGTTCAACAACTCAAAACTCTACAATGGCATCCTATTCTAAAGTTTTGTTAACAAGTTTATTCTTCTTAGATGAACTCATCAACACTGGATTGTGAATGATCTCTATCACTAACACTTAATATATTTTAGAATAACAGCACTTTTTACTAAGCATTCCACTTCCTATTCTGGTAGATGCAAATAATATTGTTCTACTAAAATTTTTTGCTTGAACAGGCCTATCTTAGTCCATTTTTAAAGGTATAATGAAACACCTGAAACTGGATGATTTATAAAGAACAAAACCTTACTTAACTCATGACTTTGTATTCCAGAAACTCCAAGAGCATGGTGCCAGTATGTACTCAGCATTTTGTGAGGGTCTTCTTTCTTCATTATAACAGTAGAGAACCAAACAGAGAAAGCTTACATCTATGACAAAGACACTCCTGTAAGAACCCATTATTTCATTCATATGGGCAAAGCTTTCATGACCTAATCACCTCCTAAAATCCATCTCTCGAAACTTCTGCATTGAGGACTACATTTCGAGCTCCTGAACTTTGTGAGGAACACATTTACACCAGAATACTGAGAAAGATTATTTTGTTTGCATATCTGTTTGTTAATAATGCTTCTGCATACCTGTGTGTCTTCCACATAATATTCACACTGATGAAAATACTACATACATTTAAAGTGCAAGACAAAATGCATATTAAATGAAGTTCTTAATTTCCCTAGTAAGAATTAATATGTCTCCTTCTATTATCGAATGTAATGTGGTCATTACACTATAGTTCTTTATATGCTGCTGCTTTGTACATGATACTGTAAATCTCTTGAGGAAAGAAATTTGGCAGAGGTCACTTTCTCATCAATACTTTTTGATGGATTGAATTGATATAAAAATTCTCAAGTTGTTAATGTTATTAAACAAAGATATAAACATAAATCAAGTTTTGCACTCACTGGAAGTTCTCCTTTCACTATATTTTTGTTTTATTAGCACAGAATTCAAGACTTATAGCAAGTTATTTTCTATTTGAGTATCCAGATCAAACTTTTGGTTCAAAGTCCAGTTGCTTACAATTTCATTACACAGTTCTAACCAAAAGATTTACTTAATTTGTTTTACTGAGGTTCCTGTTCAAATCCCAAGAGTTAGTGACTCTATAACATACTCCTTGAAAGCCTCAAAACGTTAGTTTTCTAAAACTTTAAACTTCCACGTTTCCATCTTCCCATTCCATGACAATGACTGGATATATTAGCTTAAGGCCTCTTATTTTGAACAACATGCATAAACATATCTTCAGAGCAACTGTCTTCAGATTATTTTGGCAAATCAAGGCATAATCCGTAAGCTTTTGTCAGAAAGAAAAGTTTTATCATAATGTTGTATCCTTTATAATGATTTGTCTTTGCTAAGAAAGCAATGCCAGAGAAAATAAGATATCCTCTCAACTAAGACTATTCTAATTCTCTTCCTGACCGTCACTGCTGGTGATAGCTGGAAAATACAATAATCAGTTCTAAGGAGTAATGCTTACCAACAGAGCTCAGCGGGGTGTTTCCTGAATCAACCTCAGAAACTGACAATTCCATTTGTGTCCTTTTCAGGAACACCTATTCAAGATATTTACAGCCTAGATATGCAGGGTGGTTCTGGTATTATGTGCTCTATATATTCTTTTCAATCTTTTCTCTCCAATGTAAAAATATAAAAATAGAATTTTATTAAGGTTTCAGGGCATCGTTGGTGCCACAGTAGCTCAAGAAGAGCCTTTTATTTTTTAAAATAAAATTGTAAATGTCCTAGGACTGTCATGTACAGGAGACTAAGCTCTTATGCTATTTAAAAATTTTATGTGATCATAAATCTGCTCCATAGTCAAGTTACAGTTTTATAATACATTGTAACCTTTTCCTTTCTCACTTCCTCCATTTTTCCAAGGGATGCATACGCATTTATTAGTTTTACTTTGTTTAGAAAAATCACAGAATTTTTAATTTGGAAAACGCCCTGTTATTTATTTCATTCGTTGACAGCATTTACTTGAATTTAAAAATAGTATTTTCTTAATGATCGGTCATCAGAAGTTGAATTGGAATTCAAGAAGATAATTGATAATTGCTTATAAAAAGCAGGACTATACTACCAAGTAGTCCTGTCTGATGACAATTATCTTAAAATGAGTACATGAGCATAAAAACAGACTGGTTCTATCTTCCCTGGGTTACC
The DNA here is from genome assembly GCA_004365215.1 of Cuniculus paca. Taxonomy (NCBI): domain Eukaryota; kingdom Metazoa; phylum Chordata; class Mammalia; order Rodentia; family Cuniculidae; genus Cuniculus; species Cuniculus paca. The sequence continues at coordinate 10,016 of RJWT010011645.1, forward strand.
TTTAGTTTAGAATGAAATTTCTTAAGCACTTTCATATATCTGAATCTTATATTCTTTCACTCTAGTAAGCAAGCTTAATATGTCTTGACAAAATATTTTTTAAACTGAGGACACTTCTGTGTCTCAGAACTGTGATACAAGAGTTCTACATCTGCTTTAGAGCATTTTTCTTCTAAGAGTCTCTGGGTGTTTAAAGTCATTGTTGCCATAAATCTATTTGGCCTCCCTCATAGGGAGTAGCCAGTAATAAAGTACCTATTTTCTTGCTGAGGATGTACACAAGCTGGAGTGGATAATTTACTCAAGGACATACAATATATTTTAAAGGAGTATGTGCCTGTATGTACATACTTTGGAAGATGCAAGAGATTTTTTAACTGGAATATCAAGCGCCATTACTTAACTACTACAAAGAAAGATTTTATCACTTGTATCAATTTAATCTTTGGGTATTTATGGACATCAATCTTTTTAATTGTGGCTTACAAGGTCTCTTGCTTGATTCTTGTGGATGTGATTCCATTACACTGGAGAAATCACTAAAGTTAGAAAGTCCCTCTCTGAATTTGGAAACCAGGGAAGGAACAAATGAGTATGGTCACACAGAAAATTCTTTCTACCTAAGGCTCAGATTCTTCCAGAGATTAAGAGGATGGGGAACAGAGATGTAGCTCAAGGGCACTGCCCCTGCCTGGGAAGCACGAGGTCATGAGTTCCATCCCTGATACCAAAGAGAGAGAGAGATTAAGAGGATGTAGATACGGATGATGGCATCAGTGATGGAGAAGAGCAAAGGGACGGCTTTAATGCCCAGGGTATTGCACTCAGCAGTATAACCTACTGAGGCAATTTGGTTCTTGACTTGGTAACTTTGATTCTCAGCTGATTCCCAAGTACAGATTTTTATGCATCCTAAGATTTTGAATTCACTCAACACATTTATTTTCTACTTAAATCAGAATTTGTTTCTGTTATTGAAAACCCAGAATGCTGTACAAAACTTTTTTACAGAACAGTAGCCATTGCAGAAGGGCCTCCAAATAGAATTTAAAACATTTTAGAAGTGGAATGGATTCAGTTTTATATATTATATATATATATATATATATATATATATATATATATATTACATATGATATTTTAAAAACCTGAAAACAGACATAATTAAAAGAAGACTTACTTGGCTGACACGATAAGAAAGCAACACTGGGCTTAGATCCTAGGACTGCCCATGACCACTTTCCTTACCTAGTGACTTTGGTGAGGCTTTCTGTATGTAAACAAGTGTCCCTTCATCTGTACAAGATGGATAATATCAGTTGCAGATTATTTAGGGCTCTCAAGATAAATAGAAAATAAATATAAGGTATACTTAATGTAGCCTTATTATCATTTGACATTTATATTGTATAAGAGATAAGTAGCAAGAACTAATCTAATTCTCATTATATAATCACTTTCCAAAGTAGTTCATTAAAGCCCTACTCTTTGAACACAATTATTGGCTTACATGGTGGAAAAAGAGAAATCTGGATTGCCAGGCCTGGTTTTAAATCTGGGTTTTGCAATTTATGATCTATGTGTCTGATAGCAAGTAATTTAAGCTCTCTGAACATTCTATATAATAGAGTAGTTTAAAGTAGAGATACTAGTATTTATTTCAGTAATGGTATAAGGGTAAGAATATGCATTATTCTGATAAAAATTCAACCATGTATTTAAATAACTAAAGGTAAGTGAGTGTGTGTGCACTAGGTCTGTCATTGTTAGTTAAGTAAATTAGAAAAGCCCATTTACTTCTCTTAGTTCAGTTGTTTCATTTGTAAAGTAGGATTCATAAAAGTCACTCACTCATAGAATTTTTAGAAGACCAAGTTATTCATTACTGTAAAAGCACTTAGGACATAGACTGGAGCAGAGTAAACTGTCAATAACTTTTAGCTATTATACATATATTTTAGGTCAAGCACCTTACACAGTATCTGTTATTTATTAGACTTTCAATAAAGTCTTATGTTCATTACTAGATGTTGATTTTTCATAGCTAAATGATAACAAAATAGATGAGAATTTATTCTGTGGGATTAACGAGCTAAAGTAGAATATACACAGTCCTAGTTTATACTATCCTTTATCTTCTTAAGACAGAAAATTTTTAGCTTCAGTTACTGCCAGACATTTACTTGCCATCACCAAGATAGACTTTCAAATTCAGTGGGTGTCATAGAAAACAGATATTTGACATTACAGTTGCTTGACCATCAGTACTGGGATCTCCCCCACTCTCCTGCACAAGTCTGTGTATGCTTCAGGTTTATGGTGTTCCTTTTATTCACTCATTTAGTCTTGTTTCACTTGGGAAACTTGTGTCTAGACTCTGTACTCCTCCCTGTTTCAGAATTCTCAAGGATGCTGCAGCTGGGAATTAAAGGTAGGTTTACTCATAGGCAAATACACCAGACCACTGGAGCCAGTCCCTTCTTTTAAGCCAAGGAGGGTCAGGGATATAGCTCAGTGGCACAGTGTCTGCCTGACAAGCGTGAGGTCCTAAAGTTGGATTTCCCCGTGCCAAAATCTTAAGCCAATGAATGAAAGAGTACCACATGCTCTATAGAGAGGAAAGTGTACACTCCCATGCAGAGTTAAGAGAAAGACCAGATACAAAGCTGTTCAAGGCAGCCTATCTAACAAAGTCAACAGTAGAGGTACAATGAAATGGAGCAAAATGTAGAAGACATTTTTCTAGACCTGTATGTAATTTGAAACGATCTTGTGATAAACAAGAAATAACCAAAATATTTAGCAACAAATACATCTAGAATATCAACTAATCACAAATAGAGCAATCGATAGACATGGGTAATATCCCAGGTGTTTAGACAAAATGTAAATCTGTACCAGGTAAATAATACATTTAAATAATTTAATAATATTTAAATAATGCATCAATGTTTAAAGGAAGAGCTCCCAAAGAAACATAAGTCACAATATTTTTGTACCAAAAAATCACTTCCAAAATTATTTTTTAAAGTGATAATTTTAAATAATTGCAGAAATCTTTTTTGCTGAGTGGAATATACAAACTTGGGACCACAGCCAGATCATAGTAATGTACATATATTCCCATAGGCCTTGATTAGAGGATTGTGTATAGAAGAAATAAGTATATGGTTTCTTCATTTATCAATCTTTCATCTCCAAGTTGGGTTTAAAGTGCATACATAAAAATAAATAAAGTTCAGACCTATAAAAAAACAGCAAAACAAAACGAATGCAAATGTATGAAAAATTAAAAATGGAAGTTTATATGCACAATAAATGTCAAACCAATATCAAATTCTAGCTTCTCCTGGAAATATATAGATTCATTATTTACTTTGTTAGATGACACGCCCCATTCTATATCAAGTGGGAATCCATTTGAGATGAATTTTCACCTCCATCCCTGTCACCAGTGACTCCTCTGGTAACCTTGTGTAGTATTCTCCTACCCCTAAAGGATCTGCTGCCTTGCTAAGGTCACACCTTTATGGCTGGCTTCTTCAGTTTGCCCAAAGCTATACCAACAATTAAACATGGCCCTCTTTAGTTGTGTTATTATTGTATTTTTCTCCATTCCACTAATTGAAAACCAGTGTCTTATTTATATTAGAATTTGTTTTAATATTGGCAGTCATTTTTCCCACATTACTTTCTAGTTCTGGTTTTTTTTTTGTAAATCATCTTGTCTTTGATTATTTTTCCACAGAAATATTTTCACTTACAGTATTATCATCTACATTAAGATTCTTAAAAATCAAATATTATACTAATATTTTGCCTTTGTGTACAGTATTCCTTTAACTTTGTGTTGGTACTATGTCATTTAAAATGCTTTTGTCAGGAATATATTAATCTTTTAATGTATGAGTTGCCCTTCTATTTTGAAAGTTTTACCCACCTTCAGAGAAGAAAAAATATTAACAATTTTCTGGTTTTTGTTATAAAATGTAGGTTCTCATTTCAGAAAAATGTTAAGGTAAAACAGACAAAATGTGACATAAAAATTATATGAAATTTTCCCTCTCAGAGATAGGCAAAACATTTTATATTTAAATTTTAATATTTTAAAAAATCAAATTATAATTACTATATACTTTTATGATATGTTATTTTATTAATATATTATAATTTTTTTCCAATGTATTTGCTGCAAGTTTAACAAAGAAGTTTATTTTTACCTAATACATTATTTTGACCTCATTAGCTATATTCTTTAGTGTTCCTCAGTATTATTATAAGTGCTCTCCAAGTAAAATTCTTGCCATTATCTAATAATTTATCTGTTATGCAGAGTTGTTCATGTTAGAAGCACTCTGACAATAATCATGATATGGTGCTAGGGAAAGTATCTTATTTTTCAATACAATTTTTTGTCGAAAATGTATAGTACAGAAAGTGTAAAGTTATATAGTCTACATTTAAGGAGAAAATGCATTCTGATTTTCTTAAATATGTTCAAACACCTGAATACTACATAAATTATTAAATAATTTACAAAAATTCTGTTTAATGTAAGTCATATAAAATGGCAATTCTGTAATTATTGTTTACTGAACTGAATCTAGGGAGTGCTTGACTATAATATATAGCATCAACTTCAAATTACATTTTTCTTCTCTAATGCCATAAATATGATGGATAAATAAACATAGTAAAATAATAAAATGGCCAATAAAAGGAAATAAATGCTGCAAAATAAAATAAGACTATTACATGATTAAAAATAATTGCTATTTGATAAGATACTTGGGTGAAGTTCAAGAAATGAGATAGAAAATATAGTCAATCACTGCTGCTACTCAGGGATGGATAAAGAATATCAGGGAGTAGTGAAGGGTTGAGGGTCCAGCTTCAAGGAACTGGTGCACTTTGTCTCTTCTTGGAGGTAGAAAATCAGAAATTGGCTGCTGGAAATCATTCTTTGAAGTTACATGTGAAACCATGGTTTGGGGTGGAGACTACTCAAACAGAGAATCTCTGCTTCTGTCCATAACTAAAGATATTCTTCCAACTTTAAAATCTTGAAAACTAACACAATATATAAAACAACAGGATTCAGACTTTAAAAAATATTAGGCATAGCACACTGATTCCTGAAGAAAGATGAACAAATGAGATGATTACTGCAATTGCACAGGTTTTCAGGCTGCCACCAGTCACTAAGGCCATAGCAGAAAAGAGGAGAGAGCACAAAAGTCTAAGAACTCAAGGTGGAGATCAATAGATCCAGAGTTCAAAACTTCTGAAATTTGTGCAAAAGAATGTTGGCAATGGGAAAGCTGCATGGGAAGAAAGTTTCAGAAATCTAAACTCTGATCTTTGCTTGCATGACTGTAAACTCCAGGAGACCTGGCCACCAAAAAGCAATAGGATAAACTATCCCTGGAGTTCCTTTAGGGCTAGTAGTAATTTGAGTTTCCATAAGCAAAAATGGAAAGACCTCACAGTGTGTGGGGCATTGAATAGGGTTCTCAGAGTAGAATCATCTTACCTGTAGGTCTAACAGCCCTAGGATTCTCTGGAGCTACTATATCAAACTTTTAAAGCAAGTAGCAAGAAAACAACTGATTCCATATATCTGAACCTCAGGGGCATGGAAAACAATGTTATTTAAAGAAATACAATTAAATCCAAAATGGAAAATACAAACAAGTAAGCAAAACCCATATCACCAGATGACAAATAGAAATTTGCCAACCATGCAAAGAAGCACAAAAACATGACTCATACAAGAAAAATCAATGACTAGTCACAGATTAAAAGGAAGCAAAAATAATGAGACAGAGAATATATTATTCTTTTTACTTGAATGCAAACAAGGTCACAGTAAGAAGAGAAATAAAAGTTATGCAAATAGACAATAAATAGAATTTCTACAAATGAAAATGGATTATTTAAAAACAAAACTCATTGAATAAGATTAACATCAGTTAATCTATTAAAATAGATTAAATAACACTGAAGAAAAAAAAGTGAGCCTGAAGCCAAGCCAATTATCAAAGTAAAGCAAAAGAGAAAAAGAAAAGCAAAAAAAAAAAAAAAAAACCACAGGACATCAATAACTTGTAACACAATATTAAATATGTATACAAATTCTATTCACAAGAGAAAGAGTTGTAAAATATTTAAACACATAATGACTGAACTTTTCTAAATTTGGTGTATTCAATACAAACTCACAGATCCAAGAATCTCCATAAACCCAAAGAGAATAAATTTAAAGCATGCCCTCATTTAGTAAGATTAAGCACTGAAAAGTAATGACATGAGAAATTTCTTTAAAAAAAAAAAGACAGGACACACTGTAACAGAGAAACAAAAATAAGAATTATAACGATCTGCTCATTGAATGTTAGAAGACTTGAAGATAACACATTTTTAAATTACTGAAGAAGAAAAAAGGAAAAATTTAGCCTAGAAGTACATATCTAGCAAAGACCTATGAAAAAACACAAATGAAATTCAGCAAATAAAAACACAAATATGAAATTCAGCAAATAAAAACTCCAAATCTATACCAGCAGATCTATGGAAAATGTACAGTATAAAACGTTCACTATGAAGAAGGATAATCATAAGTGGTAAAAATTCAGTTGTATCCTAGGGAAAGAAAGGCAAAACAAATAATTATTATATATTTCAATTCAAATTTTCCAAAAAAAATGCCCAGTTTAACTAAACATGATATAACAGTGGTTTACATGATTTTCAAGATATTTAAAAGTAAAATATATGGTGAAAAATGATAGCAACAATTACAATATAAGTAAAAGGTATAAATATTCCAACTTAATAATCATGAGTTTTCAGTTTTGTATTTAAAAAAAGATGCAAAAAATTCTGTGTACAAGCTACTTACTTTAAATGTAAAAGTGAATTCATCTTAAAATGAAAGGAATGAAAAAAGATACACAAGAAAACTTAAACATTATTCAAAAGACATAAAGTTGGAAATTAAAGGTACAGAGTTTCTTGGAAAGCACAGCTACTCAACTGGATGTTGATGTTTACAGAATATGTCATCAAACATTAAATAATTACAGATATTCTTCTTAAGTTCACCAGGATATTCATCAAAAAGAATATACTTTTTATAAAAAATAAGATTGAAAAAGCCTGAAAGGATTGAAATAATACAAAATATTTTCTCTGACCAAAGTGCAATTAAATTAAAAATCAGTAACATGAATCTCCTCCCTAAAATACCAAATATTTGGAAATTAATACCTATAGTCAAAGAAGAAACCACAAGGCTACTTTAGAAAACAACTTGTAATTAATAAAATGAAAATATAACACATTGAAAGTACAGATAGGTGCCAGGCATGGTGGCACATGTCTTTAATTTCAGGCCTTGGCAGGCTGAGGCAGGAGAATTGCTGCAAGTTCAAGGCCAGCCTGTACTAACTAGTGAGTTCAAAGCTAGCCTGAACTACACGGCAAGACTGTCTCATAAAGAAAAAAAAGTTAGACTTGGAGGAAATATTGTCACATTGACTATTTCTTAGAAAAGAATAAAACTGTCAAATTAAAGATCTAAGCCATTACCTAAGAAAACTATAAAAAGAAGAGCATAGAAGAACCCAAAATAAGCAGTAAAGGAAATATAAATATTGAAAGAAAGAGTATCACTATAACTCCTACAGACATTAAAAAAGCTAAGTAGATTATTATGAACAATCTTATGGCATTAAATTTGAATACTGAGAAATGGAAATTTACAAGGTACAAGCTATAAAAATGTACTTAAAGATAAATAAATCATTAGACTAATTATGTATTATTTAAAGAAATTAAATATTTAGTTAAAATAGTCCAATAAGTATAACTGTAACACTGAAAGTGTTCATGGGAGATTTCTATCCTATATTGATTAAAAAAGTAAATTATAAACCCAGATAATTTTAAAAGGGAAGGAATATTTCTCAAGTTATTGTGAGACCAATACAATCCTTGTCTTCAAGTCTTAAAAAATTTTACCTAAAATTATTAATTCTCCCCAAATTGATCTGTAGACAATGTGATCTCAATAAAAATCTACTTTCTTCTTTACACCAACATATAACACAGGAATTTCACTTCTAGACATGTACACTAGAGAAATGAAAACTCTTATTTAAATAGCAATCTTATTGATCATGGTGTCTAACTAGAAAAAAATTAAAATTTCCATCAATAATATGAAAAAACAAAATGTAGCTTATCTATGTGATATAATATTATTCAGTAACATAGAGGAACCACTAATAATATTTTTAAAATATGGATACAGCCAAAAGCATTTTCAAATAAAAAGAGTCAGACACAAAAGACTAATCCTGCATTACTTTGTATAAATCTCCAGAAAAGTTAAATTTAAGTGACCCAAAGCAGAACATTAGTTGAAAGGAGTTAGAGGTGAAAAGGCAGAATTAATTAGAAGCTGGACTGTGGTAATTTCATAGGGTTCATGAAACTAGTTTATGTTAAAATTGTGGTTGTGCGTCCATGATTTTATACATTTGTCTAAATTCACCTGATAACTTCAATAGTCCCTCTCATCATACGTAATTTGCCCCTCAGTTAAAGCTGACTCAAAACCTGGAGCTCATGAACTGTCATATTTACACACTATGATAGCCCACACTCTCTCTGGAAGAGCATATCTCAGGTATTCTTCATGCAATGTGCATTTATTATAGTTTTTCCTTAAAAATCACGATTATCTAGTGCAAGTAACTAGAAGTCACAATAGCAAATAACTAGCTAGTGCAAGTACTGACAAATGGGAGCACTTGTATTTGGCGGTTCTATTTCTGTCTCCATCCCATATGATATGCAGACATCTTACCCCTTTTTGTGTTTCATGTGTTCTTTGGGTGAGAATTAATTTGGGGTGTCTCTATCTTCTGAGCACCTCGCCTTACACCGTATGACTTAAATTGAGAAACAAAGCACCCTCGACATAATCTCAGAATTTGTTGAAAATCTGTCCCCTGTCAATGTCAGCTACTCTGTAGCGTCACCAACTGTGTCAGTTAGGTATCTGGGATCTCAAGTGAATTCAAATAGATCATCAGTCTTTAGATTGGGGCTTGGACACTGAATTCACCCAAAATTTAAGCCACATTTTGGCGATGATAAGAAGTGAGGCTTTCTGGGGAGTGACTAAGTCAGAAAGCCTCTGCCTTTTTGTGCTTTGTGAGAGAACCAGAGGGAACTAGCTTAGGTCCGCTTGCTTGCTTCCCTTTCACCATGTGACGTCTGCTGCAGCAACGAAGTGCCCTGATGGAAACAGGGAACAGAGCTCCCACTGAGTATTAAACCTGCCAACCCCTGATCTTGGACTTTCTTGCCATTGAGACTATAAGAAACAAACTTCTGTTCTTCAAAACCCAGTCTCAGATATATTATTATAATAGTGTGAATGGACTGGAGATGTAGAACATACACAAAGACTTTGCAAAAGGGCACAGACATCTGTAAAGGAATCTGCTTTCAGAGCCTTAAACTGCATCTGTGGGCAAGTGTTTTTTATTATTGCTCTATGTCTAGCTGCTTATTTACAGCTGTCCCTCCTTTTTTAGTACAAAAACATGACATGTCCCTTGTATCTCCAAGATTGTATGATGATGAAATTTTCTGTCATGTAAAAACATACAAGACACATGTCAAAGAGATAGTTTCAAATATTAATGTCTTCAAAATCTCCTTTTGCTTACAGTCATTACTTTACAAAATCAAAATGCTTAAAGTCTTCAGTGCCAGTCTTCATTTTGTACCCATTTCTCAGGACATATTTCTGTTACTTTGACCTGTGTTACTTTGGTTATGAATTCAGATATAATAGAGAATTAAATTCTAAAGTGCTTTTAATTTTCTTTGTTAGTTTCATCACCACCATTCCTTTTCTGATTTTTCTTCAAGAAATGCATCTGACCTAAGGAAAATCCCTTGATAGTCTTTTCAAATAATATGTTTCAAACACTATCTCTTGTTATTCATTTGTTTACAAAACCATACAGATTTTAAGTTTCATTTCTTATGAGAAAATTTAAGGAAATAGTTAATACCAAATTTTCTTTCCTATTTTGTAGATTGACTCTTCACTCTGTTGGTGGTTTCCTTTGCTATGAAGAAGATTTTTAGTTTGATATTATCCCATTTGTTGACTCTGTAATATTTGTCCTGCAAATGGGCAATTATTGAGAGAGAACTAATATCTATAATGTATAAAGACCTAAAAAAATTGACCCCCAAAATTTAAAGACCCAATCCAAAAATGGGCATCTAAAATAGATGCTTCTCAGATGAAGAAATACAAATGACTAATAAATACACAAAAAAATGTTCAATATCATGAGCCATTTGAGAAATGAAAATTAAAACAATACTGCAATTCCATCTCGTTCCAGAAAGAATGGCTATCATCACGAACTCAAGCAATATCAAATGTTGGTGAGGCTATGGGGGAAAAGGAACCCTTCTACATTGCTCGTTGGAGTGTCACTTGGTACAACCACTATGGAAATCAGTATGGCGCTTCCTCAAAGAACGATAACTACAGGCTCCATTTAACCCAGCTATTTCCCTTCTAGGAATCTTCTTGAAAGAGTTAACGTCATCATACTACATTGATGCATACATACTCATGTTTATAGCAGTAAAATTTGTAATAACTTAATCTTGGAAATAGTCTCATGCCCACCAACAGATAAATGTTTAAAGAAAATGCAGTATTTATATACAATAGAGTACTACTCTGCTACAAAGAAGTATAAACTTGAGGCATTTTTAGGTAGATAGCTGCATTGCAAAACCATAATTTTAAGTGAAATAAATCAGACATACAAATTTATTGTGTTGTTCTTCTTGTGTGAGAAATCCAAAGTATAAATAAGGAGAAAAATAAAGGATAGATATTAATAAGAAAACTTCCTCAAATGGGAGGGGAACAAAAGATGGGAGAGGGAAGGAAGAGAGAAAAGATTTAAAGAAAAAAAGAATTGAAGAAAAACATAGAAATAGAACTGTTACAAATGGAGAAGAGAAGGAAGATTGAAGGGAGGGAAAGGGAAGGGAACTGAAAAAGAATTAAATTATGTTATGTACATGCACAAATTCCTTATGATGAACGTGATAATTATGTACTCCTAACATGTGCTGAAAAAGAATTAGTGAATATGTAAACAAACTTAATAGTTTTACACAGTTATTGAAGTCACTTTGAAAATTTCACACAAATCTCAATGCAGTGACCCAGAAATTATATGTGACTGATAAAAGGTTATATCTGGTGCACTGCGAACAGACAAAAAGAATGTGATATGCTATAAAGCGGTTGAGATGAAATTCGTTTTTTACTCAAATGTCCATGTCCTTTTTAGAATACACAAATGGGCACAGGGTAAGAACTGTTGCATTACAAATAGTAGTGACTAACATGATGTGCTTTAATTGTGGCCTCCATACTGGTGGAGTCTTAAAAAGTTTCACTTTTAGTCAATAGTTTATATCTACTTTATGTAAGTGAAAAGAACACTACAGATGAGATTGTACCACTCAAATATTTGCATATGACTCAATTATAGCTGGTATTTTAAAAATCATGAAATCTGTCTATTCAAATTCAAATATATTCACAGGATAGAAGGTATAAGAGTGACTCTTCAACATACTAACTGCAATAGGGCAGACTTACTCAACTTTATGTTCTAATCTCTCACTTAACATTGTTGAAGGGGAAAGAGAACCTTCTGTGGCCAAAATGTGGAGTTCTCATGGGCACAGTGAATTGGTTGTTGCCATTAGAAGAATTAGTAGAATGAGTTTCAGCTTATTCAACATTTTCTTTTAAAGAATGATATGTCTCTTAATGAGATTGATTCACCTTTAATTATTTGATGATCAAAAATTAAATTATTCAAAAAAAAGAAGCATATTTACACATTTAATTTGAAATTACCCTAAATGAGGGTAATTTTAATGGCAGAAAGAATCAGTGCTGGTTTTACCAGTAAAGTTATATAGTAGACATTATCTGTCAGTTATGTCAACTGAATTTGAAGTTTCAAAGTTTAATTTGATATAATTATGTCATTCATAAACTATAAAATTTGTCAATTAAAACAGCATAGTAAGTGCCTCCCTGGCAAGTGCAAATTCCTAAGTTTGATTCCTAGAAACAAACAAACAAAAAAGCTACCTTAAAACAACAGTCTGGCAGTTGTTAGTATAGTCACAGAGTTATGTAACCAACATTCAGTCTAGTTTTAAAATATAAAATATAAAATATAAAATACCCCAACACTAATCCTATATCCCTTAGCAATCCATATTCTGTCTGCTCAGATTTGTCTAATCTGGTCATTTTATAAGTGAGAATAATGTCATATATGACATTTTATAACTAACTTCTTTTGACTAATTTGTTTTTAAGATTCATCCATATATATAGCTTATATTAGTAATTCTTGTTGAATAATGTTTTATAATGTAGATATTTATTTTATTTGTACCATTGTGTGGTATAATGATAGCATCTATTCATTTATCAGTTGGTAGAGCTCCAATTTTCTATGAATATATATGTTCTAATGTGATAAAAAAGGATATTTTATTTAAAATTATTCACTAGTAATGATTTTACCACTATAAAAAGTTTATTCTCACCAATCATTTATTTATGTTAGGCTACATAAGCTGGCTCCAAGTGAAAGAGTAACAATATAGTTAACATTCAATTTATAAAATTGTGCTAAATATATTTGCTGAACTTCTCAGAAACTAGGAAAGTATATAATACTACTGGTTGGGTAATAAACCACTTTACAAGTCAGAAAGTTTTCAGACTTTATTTGTAACAAAATTGAAGGGGGGAATAATTTAATTATCAATTAATAGATTATTAAGTATAATTTTGATGATAGACCACTTCACTTTTTTGACATATCATTCAAAGTTAATTTAAATAATTGACTAACCCTGCATAATAAAACACTTCTACATCCCTATTTGTTTAGTCACTTACATGGACAAGATTTTTAGTACCT
>RJWT010011646.1:0-23043 GCA_004365215.1 Cuniculus paca
CTGCAAAGCAGATTGGCTCCTGACTCCGGCTCGGTCAGAGAGAAGATCAAGTTTAATTTGCCAGATACTATTCATCCCCTCAACATCCTGAAGCACAAAAGCACAATTTAGGGATAACTATTAGCTAGGTGACTATTTATTTTGCCTTGTTTAACAATAAGCTTGTGGGCTGCCCATCTGAGGGCTGAGCTGGGAAATGTGCGTGTATCTTTTGCAGTTCTTCTGTGTTCACAGTGAAGTCCCCCATACTGGGCAGTGCAGCTGTTGCTGAGTGGACCTCTTTTGGGTACTGCCACAAGATGTTTAAAGCAGCCTCTAGATTCCAGGATGGCTAAACTCTGCCATTTAGGTAGACCTCACTCAGTAGCCCTAGAAAGTTCCAGTTTCTTCATCTGTAAAATAGTATATACATCACAGAGTTTTTATGAACATTAAGTTTTCCTGTGTAAACTGCTTCAAATAATACCTGGTACTTTATAGTCAGCAAGCACTTATTTAGCATCTACTGTGTTCCAACCAGTCCAAGAGATAAAGAGATGAAAATGATGTAGCCCTGCCTTATAGGAACTTACATGATTACAAATACAATGTGGCATTATAATAAAGAATTTAGGAGGTTAGGAAATCTTCATCACAGAGCTAAAGCTTGAAATGGATCATGAAGGACAAATAGAGTTTTACCACCTGGAACAGAATTAGAGGAGACACATTCCAACATATCATGAACACAATAGACTTGGGAGACTGTGGAGTCCTGGGCTGTCAGATAACATTGAACCTCTTCTCCTGTGTATACCTTTTTAAGCAGGAGGCTGAGGTGGGCTCAGGAAACATGATAACTAGGAAGAGTATTATTTAACTGCTTTATCAAGAATTCATCAAGAATTGAGACTTAAAAAGCAAGCTGGGACCTGAGGGGTACTGCTCTGCCGTGGCGCACTTTCTGTTGCACAATTCCAACCCTGAGATAACTACCATGTGACAGGAACAGTAAATTATTATAGAAAACTTATGTGGTTAGAACAAAAGGGCCTCGTCTTTTAACAGAGCTTTCATTAGATTCTCATAGTTAAACAGGTTTTACTTTGGCTTCTTATTTAGACAAGGACTTCATGTCTTAAGATCTTGCCTGTTTTGTGATAGCAAGGGGCTGTGACTTTGTTGGGGGTGGGGATCTGGACTCAAGAAGATTCTTTCATACCCATGGAATTTCCATTTGTGTACCAAATTAAATCTGTGTGTTATCTCCTGCAAAGCCTCTTCCTGCAGCTTTGCTTTCGCTTCCTCTCCCAGCCCTTTGAGTCGTGTACTGAGGGCTTTGGCAACTGGTCGAGGTGTTGGGTCAGCGTTTTTCACTGTGGAAGAAGGAAAGGTTGGGAACAATGATGTGGGCATATTTGTCACATTTTCCTTTGCTTTTTTATACAAGGGACCCACATGTTCCATTACAAAAGCCCAATGAGAGAACCTTGGCTTATAAATTTGACACTCACATCCTGGAGACAGACTACTATGTGCATGACATACGGAAGATAGTTCCTCAATGAGTGTCTTTAAAAGCCCATGTACAGCAGTGAGGATTCCTCACTCTGCCTCCAAGGACAGGGAAGATTTTGTGGAGTGAGGTAATGGCCTTCGGGAGCTACAGGGTTGGAGAAAAAGCTCTGTCCTCCTTTGTGGTGAGCAGATTCTCCTTGGGTGTCTTTAGGAATTGCTTCTGTGTGGGGTTTACCAGACTACCTCCACACATCCTCTTCAGGAAAGGGAATTGTATTTAGTTTGAGGAACTCCAGCTTCTTCAGCTGACCAGTGTCAAAATTGAAATCAGGTATGGATTTGATTGTTTTATATCAAATCTACTTGAAACTGTTGGACTAGACGCAAACTAATTATTATTGTACTGCAGCAGACAGAGTAAAAAGCAGTAATGAGTTCTTAAAAGGCTGTCACAACTTGAAGGGAAATAGGTTGCTCTTGAATAGCTTTATGTAGAGCCTGAAGGGCCTGGTCCTGGAAACTCTCAAATATGAAATGAAACTTTAGATCATGGCATCCTGGCTAGCTAGTAGGGCAGCTCCGGCCACTCTACTCTCCCATAGACCATTTCATCTGGAGGATCTACTTGGAGATTATAAGGAGCAGATGAACTTTCTGAGCAGGCATTCTATTTAGGTGCTCTGTATCACACCTGTTCTGGAAAATAAGGAGGGGCACTGACATGGGCTGTTAGACTTCCTGTTTAAGCGCTCTAGAAGACTTCTTATTTCTCAAGCACGACTCTAGTGACTCAAGTTTCCCATTTGGGGAGTGTCAGAATTGAGCAGGGAAAGCTGCAAGTTATTGATTGCCACTGGAGTCATTTCACATAGGCTGTAAAGCCCAGAGCTCCCTCTTTGGACAGCTCTGCGTCTGGTACAGCTTCTCTCTCTAAGAGCCTGTTAGAAGTTGACAGTGTCTTTACATGTGTCCATACCTAATTAGTGTTGAAATGAAGCCCTCAGAGTCAGAGTTCAGGTTTGTGGCTTAGACAGCAGCTCCATCTGGTGCTCGCTGAAGGTGTTTGCTTGGTTCACCTCCGGGGGTGGCAGCGTGAGCACAGATGTGCACGGAACTGGTAAAGGTGTCAGAGTCAGGATGAGTTTCTTTCCCACACAGCACCGACTCAGGCTGTGTTCCTGTGAAATCTTGTTCGGCAGTGCTGTTGATAATGTGATAGCTGCTGATCAACTCAACAGCCAGCTTTGGATTGGATTCACTTACAAAGTGGGGAATTATTTTTCACATTTATCAGTCTTGGAAAAAGAAAATATATTACTTTCAAAGAGAAAACTTAATCTCTTATCAGAGGTAAGTTTAACTTGAGTAACAAACTATTAGGTTAGGATAGCTTATTCTTTTGTGTTTAGGGCCACATAGTGTTGAGTATATAGGAGATATATATGTATGTATATACACATATTTTTTTTTCTTTTTCTTTTTTTTTTTTTTTTTTTTTTTTTTTTTTTTTGCAGCACTGGGGATTGAACTCATGACCTCACGCTTGCCAAGCAGGCACTTAGGCTGCTGAGCTAGACCCCCAGCCCTTGTGTTTTTGAGACAGGGTCTCACTATGCTGTTCAGGCTGGCCTTGAGCTGACTTTATTGCCCAGGCTGGTCTCCAATTCACAACGATCCTCCTGTCTCAGCCTCCTGAGTGCTAGGATTACAGGCATGAGCCACCACGCCCTGCTTGTACATATATTTTTTTTTAATTTCTTGACAGCTGGCAGGAACTGACCTGTATTAGTCAGCTTTCCATTTCTGTGACAAAATACCCAAGATAAACACCTCAAAGGGAGGAAAGGTGTGTTTCGGTTCAGTTCCAGAGTTTCAGTTCCAGGTCACTTGTCCCATTGCCATTGTGCCTGCAGGGAGGCAGCACATCATGTGCCTATGGCCAAGGAGGCTGCTTGCCTCACAGCATCCAGCAGGGGTGACCAGGACCCCAACATCCCCTCCACAATGTTCCCCAGTGACCTGACTTCCTTCTGGTAGACCTCACTTCCTGAAGGCCCCAACCCCCCCAGCGGTGTCACAGGCTGGCTGTCACACCTCTAGCATGTGCGTCTTTGGAGGACATCTAAGAGTCAAACATAGTATGCCCTAGGTTGTTAATAAAAGTTACTTCTGAATAATAAAATTACACATGGTTCACTTGGTTCCTGTTCTCTTTATACTTTTCTGAGTTTTCACAGTAGCCATGTACAAAAAAAACTAACCAAAAAGTAACTTTAAAACAAAACATGTAGATGGCTATAGCCTTCCATCCCAGTTCCAGATCTCATCCATTGTGTGAACTCAGGGAAGGTACTCTCTTTTCAGGGCTTGGCCCCTCGTCCATAAAACAGAAGGACTGAACTAGGGCCCTGCTCCGTTTTACAGTCTGAGATTTGTGGTCATCCCTTCTCTTTGCCCTCTTCTCAGCCTCTGCCAGTCTCCTGTGCCTTTCCACAATATTATCACTCGACATTATCTAGTTTCTCCCATCCTAATGTGAGGAAATTCTTTCTGAACCCTCCTCCTTTTCTCCTCCTAGCTCTTTCTTTCTTCATCTTCCCACCTAAGCTTTTTGAAAAAGTTGAACAACTTTGCTCTGTTACCTCGCTCTTCAATTCTCTGCAGTCTGGTTTCCATCTCAGAAAATGTGGTATGTGCTGAGGTCCCTGAGATGCTCGCATGTCTAAGTCCAAAGGGACATAAATGTAATTCTTGCTTCTCCATTAGTTCTCAGCAGTATTCGAAATTGTCTCCTTCCCCCTGAGATGATATTTCTTATTCTGGCTTCTGTCTCATCATACCATAGCTGTTACTTCTCTATTCTTGCAGGGGAGTTCTCCTCTCCCAGATTCACCCATCAATGCCCTGCCCATCTCATGCTTGTTTTCTTTTTTGGCCTACATGGTTGATAGTAATTCCCAAACAGGTGAGAACCACTGAAATTCTCTCTTCTGTGTCCCAAATTCTTGAATTCAACTGCCTATTCTGTTTTTTGTTTGTTTGTTTTGCTGGTTTACAAAGTATGAACTTAGGATTTTTCCCTCCTCCAGTATTGTCTATCTCAGTAAATGGAGCCCTACATCATCAGAACACATAAACCCAAAGCCTCAACACCAGTACTCTCTCCAAATCCAGTCATTGTTAAGCCTGCCTTTCTCACTGGGCATGGCAGCACACATCTGTAATCCCAGCAGCCAGGAGGCTGAAGTAGAGAGATCGTTGTGAGTTCAAGGGCAACCTGGGCTCCATGGTGAATTCATAGTGAATTCAACTCACTCTGAATTGCAGAGTGAGACCCTGTCTCAAAAACTAAAATAAAATTTTTTAAAACTTAAAAACTAAATCTACCTTTCTCTGCCTTCCTTGAAGAGACATCCTAATGCAGATCCTCATCAAACCTTAATTTGCCATTGGGTCTGTAGACAGTCTCTTTACCTCCTGTCCTATCTCTGAAGCTCATTTTCTGTGTAGCTTCCAAAGCGCTCTTTTGCAAGTCAGCTTTACTCAAACTTAACTTAAATATACAGTAGTGAAGTTCACCTATGGAGTGCACTTGTGTAAGTTATGATGAACACATGTTGTACAGCCACACAACTTTCTGTCTCCAGTTTCTGTCTGTAAACCTTTGTGTACTGTAAAAAGTGTTAGTGTAAAAAGAAATTTTCATTTATCTTGGGCAAATACCTAGGATTGGGATTGCTAGGATGCAAGTTTATATTTAACTATGAGAAACTGCCAAACTCTTTTTCCAAAGCGCCTGAACCGTTTGAATTCCCACCAGCAATGCACACTGTAAGAATTGCTCCACATCCCCACTAGCACCAGCCAGGTTTTTGTTTTGTTTTTGCTTTAATCATTCCAATAAATGTGTAGTGGTAGCTCCATGTAGTTTCAACTCGTGTTTCTGTATAACTGGTGATATTTAGAATCTCTCACATTTTTATATACAGTTCATATGTCTTTGGTAAAGTATCTGCTGAAATATTTTACCTGTTTTTTCTTAATTGAGATTACTTCATTTTTGTTGAGTTTGAAAAATTCTTTATATATTCTAGATAAAGTCCTCAGATAAGTGTACTATGCAAAAAAAAAATATTCTCCTCATCTCTTGTTGGTATCTTTGGCACAACAAACATTTTAATTTTGATGAAGTTCAAACTATGAGTTTATTCTTTCCTGTGTTTGGTTTTGTATCTGCAAACTCTGCCCAACCTGAAATCACAGAGATCCCTCATTTTTCTTCTAAGTTGTATAACCACGTTTTATACTTAGTTCTGTGGTTTGAGTTAATTCATGTTTGGTGTGAGGTACAGATCAAGGAGGTTCATTTTGTTGCCTGTAACTATCCAGTTTTGCCACCCCATTTGTTGAAAAGACTGTCTTTTTCATTTTGTCAAGAATCAGTTGACTGTATTTGTGTGGATATTTCTGAACTCTATCCTGGTCCACTCTATCCTGGTCCGCTCCATCAGGGGTCAGCAGCAAACATTTTCTGTAACAGACCAGATACCAAGTATTTTAGATTTTGCAGGCAAAAGACAAAGTGAAAGTTATTATTTAGGTACTTGCATAACAAAAAAGAACAAATTTCTATAAATTTTTGGTGAAATTCAAAACATAATGAAGTGCAATTTTTTGTTACACAAGAAGGAAAGTGGAATTCCTTTTTTGGGAGATGGATAACATTTTACTTAACTAGGTTCAAAATTAGTATTTCTTCCCATCAAAATGGATTATAGCCAAGAAGAACAAAACAAAAAGGTATTTTTCCACCCCCCAAAATATATAGAAATTCATTTATTTTATTCTATAACTTTTGAACTATTTCTTAAAATTTTGTGTATAATATAAAGTAAGGTGGTAACCTAATTTTTTAAAATATAAATCCCACAACACTTTGGGGGGAAAAAATGGATTACATCCAGGCAGAGTGGCACATGCCTGTAATCCTAGTGTGTGGGAGGCAGAAGCAGGAGAATTACCTCAAAAATCAAGGCCAGCCTGGGCTACATAGTGAGTTCAAGGCCAGGCTGAACTACATAGTGAAAGCCTGTTTCAGAAACCAAAACAAAACAAGAAGAATTACAAACATTCATCTACTAGTGCATATCTGTAATGGAATCATACATATTTTAGCTTTGAAAAATATCTTTTCACACAGGTGATACATGTACCTGTGGAAACCGTGCTTTGTAGAGTGCCAAAAACCATTGCAAAGCAATCTCTGTCATAACTCCTTAATTCTCCATCGTAGCACAAAAGTAATCATAGACAATATGTAAACAAAGGAGAGTAACTATTGCAATTTCACATCATTTTTACTTATAAAATATTCGTCTTTTGATTTGTTTTAACCATTTAAAATTATCAAAAGCATCCTCAGGCTAGGCTACAAAAACCAGGGCCAGTTAGATTTAGCCTCAGAGCTATGATTTGCTTGTCCTACCCCTTATGCCTCTCTTACCCTCATCCCATGTTTCTATTCTTTCACCAAAACAATGCTGTCAGGGTTACTGTAGCTTTATACTAAGTCTTGAAATCAGTGTCAGTTTTCCAGCTTGTTCTTTTTTAAATTGTTTCTTTATCTTTCTATATAAACTTTAAAGTCAGCTTGACATACGGAAAGTTCTGCTCTGATTTTGATTGGAATTATGTTGAACCTAGAGAGCATTTATGGAGAATTGCTATCTTAATATCAAAAGAACTTTGTAAACCTCTCCATTTATTTAGGTTTTCTTTGATTTTTTTTTCAGTGTTTTGTAGTTTGGCCCATGTTGATCTTGGATTTTGCACATATTTTGTTAAATTTATGCCTATTTCATGTTTTCTAGCCAGAGAGGTCTTTGCAGATTGTAAACTGGGAATGGTGGCACACACCTATAATCCCAGCACTCAGGAGGCTGAGGCAGGAGGATCACCACAAGTTTGAGGCCAGCTTGGGCCACATAATGAGTTCAAGCCCAGCCTGAACTACACAGGAATCTGGCCTCTTCTCTCTTTTTCAGCTGAATTTTACACCACTCTTCCCCTCATTCACAGTGTTCAAGTCTCAGATGAGGAGGAAATGGCTTATCTACTAAAAGGTATAACTGTTAGAGTATCTTAAAGAGTGGACAAATGTTTTCAAACACAATTGAGGAACGCGTTTTAACCTTACTGGGTCACTGGCCTCTCCATTTCTTTTTTTTTTTTTTTTTTTTTTTTGTGGCACTGGGGATTGAACTCATGACCTTGCACTTGCCAGGCATGTGCTTAGACCGCTGAGCTAGATCCCCAGCCTTGTTTTTTGAGACAGGGTTTCACTATGCCGTTCAGGCTGGCCTTGAGTTCACTTTGTAGCCCAGGCTGGTCTCGAACTCACAACAATCCGCCTATCTCAGCCTCCCAAGTGCTGGGATTACAGGCATGAGCCACCACGCCCGGCTGGCCTCTACATTTCTTTGGTCCTTAAATCTATAAGTCTTCCACTAAAGCAAACTATTGGTTATGGGACTTCACTTTATGTATATTAGCTAAAGAAAATATTTTCATTCCTTAGAAACATACTGAAGCTTGGCAAAACAGCTGGGTTTCTGACCAGACTAAGGATTCTGTCACTGTCATTATACATGGATGAAGTTAAACTTTCCAGCTATTAAAATAGTTTTTACAAGCCTACTGCCAATTTATTACACTATTCAAAGCAGAAACATAGGACTGAACTAGTGTTCTGTGGGAAGGTCTGCAGCCATGAGCTTAGGATGAAAGAAAGAACCACAGATTCATTGTTTCAAACAGACCTTAAAATCAGTACATTTAATCAACCCATGTTTATTCATTATGCTAGACACACACAGATGAATAAGACACAGCCCAGGTCTTAAAGGAACCCCAAAACTAGTGGTAAAACAGACAGTTAAAACTGAAGTGCTTGTTCGTGGAACCACAGCTAAGGGGCTTTAGTAACCCAGTGAAAAAGCAGCCCTCTGGGATTTAGAACATAGTAGGACTGGTTGGTTTTCAAGACATGAGGCTGAAAGCGGAGGCAAGGACCATCTTATGAAAGGCTTAAGGACTTTCATTCCATTCTTTAACTCAGACATTCACCTCACTCTTTTTAGAATCACCTTGGGAACTTCAGAAATTCAGCTTCTAGACTCCTGCCCCCTGAGATTGACTAGGGGGGGTCATGATTCCCCAGGAGGTTCTTCGTTAGCTAACAGTCCCCATTGGGCACATTGACATTTAGGAGCCAATGCATCAGGTAAAAGTTAGCCACAGAAGAGTTAAGCTCGTTAATAAGATGATTGTATTAGTATTTTTAGAAAGTTAAATCTGATAGTATTGTAGAACCATGGAGTCACCTGAGATTAAAATGCAAATTCTGAGTTAGTGGGTCTGGGGTTGGAGCTAAGGTAGCTGCATTTCTGACAAGTTCCCAGGTAAGGTTGGTATTGCTTACCTGAGAACCACACTTTAAGTAGCAAAAGGAATCGAGGATGGATTAGAGCAAGATGAGATTACAGCATGGAGATCAGCTAGAAGTTTATCACAGTAATCCAGGTAAGAGATAGTATGTGAACTACTGACAGTTTCTGTTAATGACAAAAATGGGTTCCAGTGAAATGTAATGTTATAAAATTGGCAGTGAGGTTTGGAGTTAGAAGTAGATGAAAGGTAGCTATGTAAGTGGGTAGCAATGATATTAACCGAAATACAAGATAAAGAAAGAATAAGATGGTGACTTCGAATGTGGAATAGGGCTGCTTAGAGATCAGTTTCTTGGAGTTGAGAAATGGATAACCAGAGGAGGATTCATTTTCAATTCATTGAATTTAAGAGTCTGTGAAATGTCTAAAATTCTAACAGTGGGTGCAAGAAGAACTACAGAGGACTAAGAAGTGTTAGAGATTGGTTGATAACAGAAAGAACAGTATGAAAGACATTTCCAGGCAGGGTGGGGATAGCTCAGTGTTAGAACATTTGCCTACCATAATGAGACCCTGGGTGTGATACCCAGAATGTAGAGGCAGAGGAAGGCATTTCCAGGAGATAAAGGTCATGGCAAAAATTCTGTACATTTCCAAGTGTTCTGGGCATCCTGTAATCCCCACTACTCGAGAGGCAAGCCTGGGCAATTTAGCAAGGCCCTGTCTTAGAATAAAAAATAAATAAAAAATTGCTGTGGATGTAACTCAGTGCTAGTGTACTCTTGGGTTCAGTCCCCAGTACTGAATATAAAATATATAAAAATGATAGTTCAAAGGCTTACTTTCCAAGATGCTGGCAGCTAAAAGGAAATTCTAAAGATTCCAAATCAGTCTGTCTTCCAATCATTTCATTTAAGTAAAGTTAAAAGCCAGATCTTTTAAGTCACTCATGATGGTAAGCCTCACAGGCTTTTCTCATTGTTTTTTGTTCTTTTTTCTCTCACAGGTTGATCATTCATAGAACAGCTGCTATAACAACATAAAGAAGGTGAAAACTTAACAAAAGTTTTGCCATGCACTGAAAGATAAGCGTTGTCTGTGAAGCTCTATTTTTAAAAATGTCTGCTTGTAACACCTTTACTGAACACGTTTGGAAACCAGGTGAATGCAAGAATTGCTTTAAGCCTAAAAGCTTACACCAGCTCCCCCCAGACTCTGAGAAGGCACCCACCACCCATGGCAATGTGAAAACGAATGCCAATCACAGTAACAACCATCGCATCAGGAACACCGGAAATTTCCGGCCTCCTGTGGCTAAAAAACCTACGATAGCTGTGAAGCCCACTATGATGGTGGCAGATGGGCAAAGCGTATGTGGTGAGCTTAGCATCCAAGAACACTGTGAGAACAGACCTGTCATCATGGGGTGGAACCGAAACAGGACTGCCTCGAATCAGAAACCACTTAACAATAATAATGAAAATGATATTGAAGGATTTAGCCATGCTCCTAAGCCTTATGACAATAATGATAGTGCAAAGAAGGTATCAAATAATAATAATGGACTAACTGAAGTGTTGAAGGAGATAGCAGGCCTGGATACTACTCCCCAGAGAGGGGGAAATGAAACAAACTCCAGAGAAACCTTCTTAGGAAGAATAAATGATTGCTACAAACGCTCACTGGAAAGAAAACCCCCACCAAGCTGTATGATGGGTGGGTTAAAGGATTCTCAGGGCAAGCACGTCATTCTGAGTGGGAGCACAGAAGTCATCAGCAATGAAGGAGGCCGCTTCTGCTACCCAGAGTTCTCTAGTGGCGAGGAGAGTGAGGAAGACATTCTTTTCAGCAACATGGAGGGAGAGCATGAGAGCTGGGATGAGAGTGATGAGGAGCTGCTGGCCATGGAGATCCGCATGAGAGGGCAGCCTCGCTTTGCTAACTTCAGGGCAAACACTTTATCGCCTGTACGATTCTTTGTGGACAAAAAATGGAATACCATCCCCCTACGAAATAAGTCACTGCAGAGAATTTGTGCTGTGGACTACGATGACAGCTACGATGAGATTCTGAATGGATACAATGAAAATTCTGCAGCCTCCTGTGGACAAGGAAGCATTCAGAGCATGGTGTCCTCAGATTCCACATCACCTGATTCTTCTTTAACAGAAGAATCACATTCTGAGACAGCCAGTAGTTTATCCCAGAAAATCTGTAACAGGGGGATGTCTCCTAGTAACCCCGGAGGAGAGTCTAAGGACATAAAGGAAAATTATGAAAGTCTCTCTGGTAATAACCAGGAGAAAGACTTGTCACAAGCCTCCAAAAGCTCTGGAAAAGCTCCAGAGACACACAAAGCAGTCCTTGCTCTTCGATTGGAAGAGAAGGATGGCAAGATTGCTGTGCAAACTGAGAAGCAAGAAAGCAAAGCCTCTACCGATATTGCTGGGCAAGCAGTCACCATAAACCTGGTCCCTGTAGAAGAGCAAGCAAGGCCCTACCGAGTTGTAAATCTGGAACAGCCATTGTGCAAGCCATATACTGTTGTGGATGTGTCAGCAGCCATGGCCAGCGAGCACCTTGAGGGTGCTGTGAGCAAGCCTAAAACCAAAAGCTCATCCTCCACTCCAAACTCGCCAGTTACGTCACCTGCGTTAACACCAGGACAAATAAATGCCCACGTCCAAAAATCCAGCGCAATCCGATACCAGGAAGTATGGACTTCCAGCACCAGTCCACGACAAAAGATTCCAAAAGTGGAATTAATTACTGGCGGAAGTGGGCCAAATGTCCCTCCAAGGAAAAACTGTCACAAGTCAGCACCTACTTCACCCACAGCTACAAACATTTCCTCCAAAACCATCCCCGTTAAGTCACCTAATTTGTCTGAAATAAAATTTAATAGTTACAACAACGCTGGTATGCCACCTTTTCCAATTATCATTCATGATGAACCAACTTATGCTCGGAGTTCCAAAAACGCTATTAAAGTTCCCATTGTTATTAATCCAAATGCCTATGACAATCTAGCTATCTACAAAAGTTTTCTGGGAACAAGTGGAGAACTCTCAGTGAAGGAAAAAACCACAAGTGTAATAAGCCATACTTATGAAGAAATAGAGACTGAAAACCAAGTGTCTGACAACACCGCTGGCAAACCCATTGAAAGTCCCCAGGCTAAAGGGTTTTCAAACAGCGCAGAGCGCAAAAGGGGCTCAGTGGCCCAGAAGGTTCAGGAGTTTAACAGCTGTCTCAACAGAGGTCAGGCTTCCCCACAGAGAAACTATAGTTCTAGCCACAGCTCCCCAGCAAAAATCCAGAGAACCACTCAAGAGCCTGTGTCCAAAACAGAAAGTACACAGGAGTCTCAGATGCCAGCCAGCACTGGCAGCACCAGGGAGAAGGCAAGCACTGTGCTCTCGCAGATTGTAGCTTCTATCCAGCCCCCCCAGTCTCCTCCAGAAACACCTCAGTCTGGCCCTAAGGCTTGCAGCGTGGAAGAGCTTTACGCCATTCCTCCTGACGCGGATGCCGTGAAAAGCATGCCTAAGAGCACAGCAGTCCGGCCCAAGTCTCTCTTTACATCTCAGGCCGGAGGTGAGGCCGAAGCACCTCAGAACACAGAAAGTCCTAGCACCAAAGTGCAGAAAGACCTATTTGTAAATCCTATCACCTCTCCTCCCTCCAAATTAGTGACCAGTCCCCAAAGTGAGCCACCGCCTCCCTTCCCCCCACCACGGTCCACTTCCTCTCCATACCACGCAAGTAACCTTCTGCAGAGGCATTTCACCAACTGGACCAAGCCAACCAGCCCCACCAGATCCACAGAAGCTGAATCCATTTTGCACTCTGAAGGCAGCAGGCGGGCAGCTGAGGCAAAGCCTAAACGCTGGATATCATTTAAAAGCTTCTTCCGCCGCCGGAAAACAGATGAGGAGGATGACAAAGAGAAAGAGCGAGAGAAAGGAAAACTGGTGGGCCTGGATGGCACAGTCATCCACATGCTGCCTCCTCCTCCAGTTCAGCGCCATCATTGGTTTACTGAGGCAAAAGGAGATTCTAGTGAGAAGCCATCCATTGTCTTCATGTACAGGTGTGACCCTGCGCAAGGCCAGCTCAGCGTGGAACAGAGCAAGGTCAGGGCTGAGCAGACAGCAGGCACAGAGAAGGATAGAACAGAGGATGTGTCACTGCAGGACTCAGAGAAGAAAAACAGTCATTCTTCTCCATCGCAGATTCCTGAAAAAGTTCCCAGGTATGTAAAACAGAATGACAGAATACAGGGAATCTTTAAACACATTTTCATGTGTAAGTTTTTTATATCTTTTAAGATTGCACAAGAACCATTTCTGTTTATCTAAGTAGCACTCTGTGCCCATCATCCATCTTTGTAACTGTATTCCAAGATTGGAATATTATTAAAGTGATCTTATTGCACTGAACAAGGTTTATGGCCCTGGCTCTGTAGCTAAAGCAGCCCACTGCATTCCAGTGAATGCAGAAAGCTATAACATAGAAAAGCAAAAAATAGCACTGTAATAGTAATAAATAATACGTTGTTCTGAAATGTTGTGATGGTGTGAAGAATAAACAGACTCAAATGAATGCTTTTCCCCTCACTATAAATGAAGTAAAACTCTTCAATCAGTTTTTTGGCTTTTACCAAGGTGTTATCTTCATATGCATTACTTTAAGGTACTTTTTGGTTTTTCATAGCTGTCTCTTTCTGTTCTCTCTGTAAGTGTTGTGGGGAGCAGGGGCAAGCAGTTTAAAGATACTTAGCATGTAAGAGAAAGAAAAGTTGGTTCTTAGGAGTGACACTTGATGGTATAGCCCTCATTTGCCTCGGCAGACTATGTATCCACATGAGCTCTCAGGCATTAGTTTTCTTTAATACCTTAATAACTTTTTATTGATCACCTACTCTGCACATGGTACATTTCGGATACTTTTCTTAAATCCTTGTGAAGCCCTGTAAATTAACTGTATTTTTTTATAAGAAGAAACTGAAAATTAGGACAGTTAAGAATTGGCCGAAATTGCAGAGCTAGTACTTGTCAGAATTGGAATTGATACCCTGATCTATTTTACTCTAAAATGTTTTCTTCCTAAAATGTTTCATTATTAATGAGTACAAGCTCAAACAAAGTTCTGGGGGTGTAGCACAGTGATAAAGTATTTGCCTGGCATGCATGAGGCCCTGGATTTGAACCCCAGCACTGCAAAAGAAAAACAAATTAAAAAGTAAATTTAAAATATTTTAATTTACTTGTGTCATTTACATCAACACTTAATTTAAGATGCCTGTTTTTCTTTCTCATTTGTATTATAAGCAAAATTAATTAAATTCCATTAAAAATAAGGAACATTTATCTCAAGTTTGTTATGTACAGGATGATTTCCTTATACGCTCTAGTCGTTTTATTCTTAAACTACAATATACTCTGAATGTTTCATTCTTCTTTTTCTGAGTACTTCTCTCTCTCTTGGCTTATAGTAAACATTCTCTACCTGGCCTGCTTTCTCTCTGGCAAAGACAGCAATCCCAAATTGATGGGGTTTTTCTTCAGAAAAGTATAAATAAAAATGAGGTGAACTCTTCACTTTCCTAGCAAACTGCTAGGAAATTTTACATATATTCTTTACTAAAATAAGCTTTTTACGTACCTCCAAGTATGCCAAAATGTTGGCAAGTTCCTGTTTTCCTTAAATCCATGTAATAAACCAACTAGAATGGTGGTAATATATTCCTGGAAAGAATAGTCTTGTCATTGATAGTTGAGTGTTTTCCATTTGTACATGTTCAGTGATAGAATAGTAATAAATGCATGTATTGCCAGCTACTGTTTTAATTTCGAAAAGAGGCAATTTTAAACTGCACACATAGTTGGAGTTGCCTAAGAGGGGTGGAAGACAGTTCCTATAGATTGATAAATGGCTTTACTACTAATTGAGTATGGCTGTGGTGCATTTAGTCATACCGTGAAAGGCAGAGCCCAGCAATGGTTTGGCCTTTCTTCTGTGAAATATGACTCTCCTGTCTGTAGGCTGTATCTGTCGTGCCACTATATGTGGGCTCCAGGGCATCCCAGGTCCTAAGCATGGCAGACTACTGACTATCCAGCTTACATTTCACAGATTTAATTATGCATGGGCCTGTCATATCTTCCAGAATGTATCCGTTTTTATAGGTAACTTTGCAACAGGTTCCAGGTGAGATTGATGCTGCTGGTTTGGGCCACATTTTAGAACCACTGTCTCGCCATCATTCTAAAGATCCATGCTGTATTATTTATGAAAAGCCATGATGAAGCTGTTCCTAGAGGTATATTTATATTTTCTCTCTTCATAATGACCCAGACTAAGTAGAAAAAGAAGTATTCTTACATTGTTTTTAACATTATGAAAAGTTTAAAATATGAATATGCACATTGAAAAAACACACAATTTGCTTTTTAAATAATTACCTCATTTACTTGGATATGCCATTGGTATTTACTTGAAGCAACTTGAGAGGAAAAACATTACAATCAAATGTCAGCATTTGTGTTTCTGGCTTAATAGCAGTGTGATCATTAAATTACCATCACATGGCTAGGAACACTCTGCTTGAAGAAATGAAAATGTGGGGGTTTTAAATATATATAAATAAATGAAGTTTCCAAATCTAAACTGTCTGTAAGGAATGAAGAATGAAAAAATACTGAAGGCTAGACCCCAGGCTCTGAGACATATGAGACTTTACAGAGCCTTTCATTATGCATTAGAGTCATTTATTTGACTCTTCTGGAGATATAAGTTTAGTAGTATGTGCAGTTAGGTCCTGGAACAAGAGGGGCAAGGGCACTGCTGAAATAATGGACTTGGGTTCAACTTTAGCTTTGACTCTCTGTCTGGTCCTTCAGTGCACTGGGCTAAATGATACCAATCACATAGAGTTAACTAGATGATTCATGAGAAACATGCAGTGGGCTTAGCACACACATTGAATCTGACACAAGTTGGGTGCCTTGAGTTGTCAGTAGCCCTTCTGCCCTCAATGTGATAAATGCTAAAGGCACAGAGATAAGGATGGAAACAGAGCAGACAGAGGCAAGATGTGGCTGGAAAAGGATAATGAATAGCCTAGTAGTTCTAAAACGGTTGAGCTCATAGAGTAGACAGTGGTTACCAAAGGCTGGGGTGTTAGGGGGATGTGCAAAGTGAGATGGTGTCAGAGGATACAAAGTTAGACTGGATCCACTGCACAGCATGGTGGCCGTGGTTCATGCATTGTGTATTTCCAGACTACTGAAGGAATAGATCATCATCACAGAAGAATGATAAGCAGATGAGGTGATGGTATATTAATTACTTTTCTTTACTCTTTCTGCAGTGTATACATTTGTTAATATATGTATTCAATATCACTTTATATTCCATAAATATATACAATTGTAATTTTCCATTTAAACTAAAAATAAAAAGTCCAGTAGTTCAAGTATGGTCTCAGGAGATCAAACAGTAACCATGCAAAGTTTAATACTGATACAGTTTGACTCTCATGTCATTGAAAAGCCCAAGGCTAAAGGCTTGCTCACCAGTCTAGGGTGCTGCTGGGAGGGGCAGAGCCTTCGTGGGATCTGGTGAGAGGAAGTGAGGTCACTGACTCCAGCCCTTTCTTGTCTCTTTGCTTCCTCTGTGTCCATGCCTCCCATGACATGCAGCCTCATCATAGGCCCAAAGGCAGTGGTGCAAGCAACCAGGGACTGATGCTTTTGAAATCAGGAGCCAAATAAACCTTACTTCCTTATAAGATGACTATGAGCCAAATAAACCTTACTTCCTTATAATCTGGCTAGCCAAAATACACGCTTGTTTTTACCGTGGTGACCTTTGTACTGATGGTGCAGAAATAACTGTGAGCCTAATTACTTGCACCTTTCATAAGCCAAAGCCATGGCACCATGTCATGCTAGGAGTTTAAAGGAAAAATATTAGTTCTCTTAAGGATGCCCTTTATGAAGTAGTAAAGTTCATTAAATCTCAACCCTTGAGTAACTGCTCTTTTTTTTAATTCTATGTGATGAAACAGGAACTGCATGTAGAGTACTCTGGCTGCAGACCAAAGTATGATGTGTGTACTAAAGAAAAAATACTTGTGAGATAGTGTGAATTAGGACGCTTACTTAGACCTCTGTTTCATAGACTACTTTGAAGGAACAGAAGGCAGACCAATGACAGTTATTCAGACTAGCATTTGGCAGATATTTTCTTAACAGTGAACACAGTGTGCCTATTCAAAGGAAAACAGCTTGACTGTATTTGTTGTCAGTGATAAAACTCAAGCTTTCAAACAAAAGTAAGAACTTTTCAAAACTTTTACCTGATGCTGACCTTGACAGCTTCCTAATACTTAGATACTTTCCAGATAAAATTGGTGGTAGAATTAGCAACAAGTTTTTAAATATCATATAATGAACACTTGGAGGATCTGCATAACTCAGAAAATCAGTAATTTCCAAATGACCACCTGCTTAATAATACAAAATTATGCATGAGAAAAAGATCCATTCAAACTGCAGTATAGACCATTGCATTTTAATGTAACTGAGTACAAAAAGTCCATTTGTAGGTTTCAGGTTTCACATTGCAACTAACCTTTAAGAAACTAGCACTTATCAAACTCTGGTACATTACTACAGGAGAATATCCAGTTATGTAAAAGCCTATTAGATTGCTCCTTCCTTTCCCATCTATAATTCTGGATGAGACCACAAATTTTTTTTTTGCATATTCTTTAATCAAAGCAATGAATCACAGCAGATTAAATGCAGAAGCAAATATGGGAATTTGACTGTCTTCTGTTAAGCCAGATATTTAAAAAGATTTGAAAAATATTCAAAGGGATTTTAATGAATTAACTATTTTTAAATTTTCTCAGTTTTAATTCTATTATAAATGCCAAAAAATATAACATGCACAAACAACTCTTCTGGCTGTCAGTTTTTAGGAGCTTTATATTCTGAGACTAAAAAGTTTAGGAATTGCTGGGACAGACTGTAAAGTTGTGATGGAAACATTTTTAAGCAGGAAAGTACCATGTTTGTTTTAATTAATGTTTAATTTTATTTTTAATTTTCTGGCAGGAGTATTAAGTGGACTGGAAGGTACTCTACCTTGGTTCAGATTTTGGTTCAGAAATATATCCACAGACATTATTTCCATCTAGCTACTTTGAGCGAAGAGAAATGAATCTTATGATTATGCTGGTCTATGACCAGCAGGGAATTTATCAGCTGTCATTTGCAAAGTGATGCTTACCTACCCAGCTCCCGTCTCTGCACCTGTTTGTCGTCTGTAACTAAGGAAATAATATTGCATGATTGCGAAAATGCAAACAAACTCTGGAATCAGGCAGAGATTTGATTTCTGACTTTACCAATGAGTAGTTGTGACTTTAGATTTTTAAGCTAAGGTTTTCCTATGTGTATAGCAGGAATAATAATACCTACTGGCTGGGGATTTGGCTCAGTGGCCTAAGTGCCTGCCTGGCAAGTGTGAGGTCATGAATTCAATCCCTGGTGCCACACACACAAAATAATAATAATAATAATAATAATAATATAATAGTAATACCTACCTTACTGAGATATTATAGATAGATAGATAATCCCTGACAATATCTAGCAAAACGAGTTGGCCTTTTTACAGAATTAAAGAACTAGAATTTAATATCATCCTTTCTTAATGTATTTCCCCTGCAATCTATTCTGAGAATAGCCACTTGCTGTTTTTAAGTAAATCCAGTCACACAACCCGTTGTAGAAGGTCCGACAGATGTACCTTCTGCTTGCTTGTGTGATCTGAGCCTCTTGCTCATGAACCTCCAGTTATTCTGGCTTCCTTTCCTTATGAACACCTTGTATATAATGTTGACCTTGCAATCAATACTATGGTATTGCCTTTTCATGGAGACTATCTTAAAATGCTTTAAAGTTTTTATTGTAGAAAACTTTAAAAATAATTTAAAAATAATATAAAAAATTTACCACAAAATCATGTATCAGCAATTACCAATTTATAGCCAATTTTGTTTCATCTGTACCCCATCTACTTCCTTCTTTATTTTGAAACAAATTCCAGACATTTCATTTGTGCATGTTTGAATTTGTAGGCCTAACAAAGTATTTTTTAAATTGTAACCGTATATCAAAGAATGTTCTTTAAATCTTAATGCCTAATCCCTGGATAAACATCATCCAGTATCAAAACATTAAATACTGTATACCTCCTGATGCTCAGAAATTGATATCCTCATTCCCAACCTCTTTCCCGTAACTTACGTGTGACTCTGTTATGGTTCATGTCTAGATGTCCTCCCAAAGCCTCATGCAGTCATGGAGGATGAGGAATTTCAAATGTGGCTGAATCTAGAGTGTGTGATGCTGGGATTAAGGACTTGTGTTTTGTAAATCACTCACTGATTGGTTTGGCGTAATTCTGGTTAGGATTAAGGGTATGCTATACCCATCCAGGGTGGGTAGCTTGGATACAATATAAGGGACAGAGTCTCATCCTTTCCTTGCTTGCTTTTGCTGTCTTCTACTGTCATGAACTATTTCCCTCTGCCAAGCCACCCTGTCTTGGACCCAGCCGATTATGGACTGAAACCTTAACAAACTGTAAGCTAAATAAACCTTTCCTCCCTTAACTTTGGGTATTGGGTATTTTGTCTCAGGAATGAGAGAAAAGTAACCAAGACTCTATTTGATATCTCCACTTCAAAAGGACATGATAAATGAAGCATGTCCAAGAAGAAACTCTTAACTTTTCCCTCTAAGTCTGTTCCATTCAGAGTATTGCCTTCTAGGTTAATGGCCCATGATCCATCCATTTGCGCATGCCGGAAATCTAAGAGTCATCCTTGATTCTTCTCTTCCCTTCTTCCCTTATATTTAAAATGTCATCATGTTCTATTGATTTAACCTGCAAAATATAACCCAAATTGACTGCTTTGCTTCTGTTTCTACCATCCTAAAACATCCTAGCTCATTTTCTGATCCTCAATTTTACCAAATGTAAACTTTCTTTAGGCCCTTTTTTTTTTTAATCAAACTCATGACCTCCCACTTATGCCACTGAGCTAAATCCCCGGCCCCACTTTAGGCCCTTTTTAATAGCTATTCTATTTAGAATGTTTCCTTCAGATCTTTGCATGGTTGGTTCCTTGTCATTCAACTTTCAATTTAAATGTCACCTCCTCAGAAAGTTTTTCACTTACCTCCCAATCTAAACAAAGTCCCTCAACCTTTCATACCTTGTCACATCATCCTTTTATTATTTTAGATTAATAGCCAAAACCAGAATTTCCAATCACATATATTTCCTTTAAAAAATTTAGTACAAAATAATACTTTCCTTAAGAATCTAGTCTAATGATTAAGAAAATAACCGTAACATTCTAGCCAAAGCAAGGGATGTCATCTGTCACTTGAATGCATCTTGGGCTTTAGCTCGTGTTTTTTACCTGCCACTTGTGAACATCATGCTTCTACAGCAATTAGCAGAGACATTCAGTATGGTGCTCAGGGATTCTGTATAAATCAGGTTTCTTTAGGACTCCCAGAACCATCTTAGGAATCCATCTGTATCTAGCATATCAGCAATTCTGTCCAAACCCTAGCCAACCAATCAGGAAGATGGGATTTGGCACACTCTGCTCCTTTAGGAATGCTATTCATCTGTGTAAATCTTCCTTTACCCTTTCCAGGCCTTCTTGATCTTCTCAGAGACCTTAGAGCTAAACCATTATTATGGTTTGGATCTAGAATGTCCCCCCAAAGACTTACGTGTTTAGAGGTAGGACTTTTAGAAAGCGATTGCATCACGGAGACCTGTACTCCTCCATGGATTAACCCACTGATAAGTCCTAGTCAAGTATGTTGTTAGGAGATGTGGTTCACTGGAGATGTGACCTGGAAGGGTCTGTCTTCCTCCCCAGTTCCTCTTCTCTCTCTTCTCCCTGGCCTCTATGACATAAGCCGTGCTCTACTATGCCCCTCTGCCATGCTGTTTCTGCTTTGGAACCAGCTGATCATGGACTGAACTATGAGCCACAATCAACCTCTCCTCCTCTAAATTGCAGATGTCCAGTTTTTTGACCCAGTGGTGAGTAATGACTGTGACAACTGTATTCCTCAGTTGTCCAAGGAGTTAAACCTGAAAGTGCTGTAATCCATTCCAGGCCCCAACGATACAGACTGGTTGACTATGGCTAAATCCAACCTGATGCCTGTTTTTGTAACATGTATGTTGTATGTAGCTGTTTCTGTGCTGTAACAATGCAGTTAAGTGGTTGCAGCATAGACTATATGACCTGTAAAGCCTAAAATATGTTTCTGGCCTTTTACAGAAAGTCTGCTAACCCCTAGACTAATCTCTAATATCAGATTTGTCTGTGGTTGTTGGGCATGCTGATGGTCTATAACCATTCCAGCCAAACTCTAGAAAGGACTGGTACTTGCCAAAGTAACCAAGGCCTGGGTCTCATGTGTGTGTGTGTGTGTGTGTGTGTGTGTGTGTGTGTGGACATAATATGGTAAAAGAAAATTTAGACATTTGTTAGACTTCGGCAAAATGTGACATTCTGCTCTCTGGAAAATTCAGATAGAAGCTTGACTTTAATGTTTCAGTTACATCTTTAATTTGCATTTTCTCTACTTCTTACTAAAAGAATCCTATCAAAGTCATCTTCACGCGTTGACATCCAAACCATCCTGTAAAAATCAAATTCCTACTTTTCATAACGAAAGAATAATAGGAGACAGGGCTGAAAGTCGCTGCTTGTTCTCCTGATCACATGTTCTTTTGCTCTACAAGTATGTATAATGATCATGTTTATATTTGCTGACATATTATTCTTAAAGTTCACATTAGTTCATGAAGTCCTTGATGTTGACTTTTAAATAAACATGTTTTAGAGTACACTGATAAATATCTTATCCTCATCACAGAATGATGCAGAATGGTTAAGTGTGTATACACCATGATGGGTGTAGTTTTCAGACAGGTGGACGTTTATTTTCTTTTGGGAGGTGATATAACTCCAAAGAAGTAAACTGGCTTTTGTAGAGTCTCAGCACTGACATGATCTGGGGGCTGGGGATATAGCTCAGTGACACATGTGCCTGCCTGGCAAGCACAAGGTCATGAGTTCAATCACTGGTAGCAAAAAAAAAAAAATTCCAAAACTTTACATGATCTAAAGTGAAGAATCAAACTAAGAATTCAGTTTCGTTTGCTTATTTCCTTAATGACTCTGTAGTTAAATAGCCATGCTTAAAACACTCACTCCCATAATGGCAGAGCTGCCCAACAGCTCTGATAACGCATCCATCCCACTTTATAAAGGCATAGAATTTCATTAACACTCCCAGGGCCGCTCCGAAAGTATTTGCAAAGCCAGACTGTGACTTTGAAACCTGTTAGGACCCCTAAGTGATTTTTGTTGCAGTGCTGGTGGTGATTATTGAGTCTGTTAGTGTCTTCCATGCCTTTTAAAGTCCTCACAAGAACCAGGCATTGCAGCACATGCCTGTAATCCCAGCACATGGGAGGCTGAAGCAGGAGGATCACTGCAAACTCAAGGCAATCCTGAGCTACATAGTGAGTTCAAGGCCACCCTGACTTACATGCTGAAACTCTGTCTGAAAAAATAGAAAAGCTATGATGAGTATAGGAAGGCATATCTATGGCAAATAAGGGCTGCAGTGTACTGATGCCCTGGCCTATCAAGCAAAGTACAGTGCTAATTATTCACTCTTTAAAAGCACTTGTGAGTGGCCTAATTAGTACATCCTCCTGTCAATGTCACCACACCCATTTTACAGGTAAATAATCAGAGACATGGACAGAGTGGCATTGTGGCAGAGCTGAAATTTGAGTTTTTAGTTTCTAGCCCCTCCAGTCCTCTAGCCCACAGTTTCAGTAGGTGATTACTAACATACTGCAGTATTGATTAGAGTCAGCAGGTGATATTTGAAAGCCTAATTCCAGGACAGTTGATCCTCATATTGTACCTTTATGATGATGGTTTCTTTTTTTTTTTTTTTTTTTT
>RJWT010011647.1:0-23108 GCA_004365215.1 Cuniculus paca
CGTTTCTGCCTTGCAGTCACCTGACCGTAGACTGACCCCACTGAAGCCATGAGTGCAAACACACCTCTCTTCCTTTATGTTTCAGGTG
The DNA here is from genome assembly GCA_004365215.1 of Cuniculus paca. Taxonomy (NCBI): domain Eukaryota; kingdom Metazoa; phylum Chordata; class Mammalia; order Rodentia; family Cuniculidae; genus Cuniculus; species Cuniculus paca. The sequence goes on from RJWT010011647.1 coordinate 89, forward strand.
TTGGCTATTTTGTCCCTGTCATGGGAAATATGACTAAAACAGCTGGCAGTGTAGCTTGGAGGTGGAGCATATACTTAGCAAGCTCAAACCCTAGGTTTGGTCCCTAACATTATAAAAAATGAAGCAACTCATGGCAGTTGATGGGACCATGGTAGGTTCAGACAGTGAACATCTTCCTGTGATCCAGTAACTCCTCAGCAGTATCAGTTATTTTTAACAGTGTAACAAAGTCCTGGGAGAAAAATTGAGGAGTGGGGAATTAGGGGCACAAGGCCAAAAAAAATTGTTCCTCATAAAAGCTAAATTTTCTTTATTCTCCTAAAATGGAGTGGATCCAAATAATGACAAGTTAAATTTACAGCCAATTTTTCTGGATGGAGCCATGAAGTCAGAATTCTTTTCATACAAAGAAAACAAAAAAACATAGCAATCCTTTCCCATTTGAGATTCATGTCTTAGAACCACAAAGACCTTAGGTAAGGGAATGTTAGTGAAAGGAGCCTTTGAAAAGTGAGAAGGATGTAGAGGGGTTTGGGCTAGCGATGGAAGGTACTGATGAGGAATAGTGATAGAATACTCAGAGGACTACAGTCTTTAAAGTGTAGTCTGTGGACCTCAGGGTCCTCAAGTTCCCTTGCACGATACACAAAGTCAAAGCTGTTGTAATAGTAACAGTGATGCACGACTTTCCTTCTTCGCTCTCATTTCTCACTTTCCTGAGTGTACAGAGGAGTTTTCTATAGGCAGGAAATTCAGTAAGAAAATATGAGTGTCTAACTGTCTTCTGCTAAAACAGAGATTTTTACAACAGAGATTTTTAAAAATCTAAAACAATGCCAGTCTTCTCACAAAATTATTTTTTTTTGACCAACCCAACTAGGAATCTATTTTTTTGTTTTACTTTTTATTAGTGCATATTTGCTATACATATTGGCCACATTCATCATGGGAAATTTGTATCTATACATAATATATCTTAATTCTTTTTTCGCCATTCTCATCCCCACCCTTCAACACCTCCTTCCATCCCTACTTCCAAAAGCTTTTTTCCATCTTCCATTATTTTTTCCTTTCCTTTCTTTCCTTCCCTCTCTTCCCTCTCTTACTCCCCTTACATTGGAACATATTCATCCTACTTCCCAATATCTATCCTCCATTATACTTTCTATTTATACTTTGGGTTTCTCTTTTGTTTCATAGTCTGGTTAGTTTTCATAAAATACTTAAATTACATTGCTTTTTAAAATTAACTATAAATACATTTAAAAATTAATTTGTAATACAGCAAACATTACCTATCTATGCATATATCTCACATTAAACAAAAGAAAGAAAATACTTTGGAGCAACAGCGATTATTTTTAAGAATGTGAAGAATTCCTGGCACCAAAAGCTAGACATTGTACCTGAGGATCCAATCACAGTGGAGAAAAGTGAAATTCTGCCATTTGTGGGCAAATAAGTTTAGAGAATGTGGAATACTGAGACTATTGATTATTTGTGGAGTCAAATCTTTAGAAGAGCTATGATAATTAGCTAGGAGCTAGTGGACTACTCTGTCACAGGTGGGAGGCTGAATGAACATTCATATCACTTTGTTTAGCCTCTTGTAAACCTAAAAAATTGCAATACTGCCATCTAGTGCTTGCAAATGAAAATATTTTAATATTTATTTTTCATTTGCTTTACAATGATTGCTTCAGAACTCAATGACTCTAGCTGCTAAATTTAATAGCTTGACCTTTGTTTTTGATATTTGTCCATCAGGTGCTTTTAAATGTATTAACTGTCTTTCCTCCTTGGCTTTTATGTTTAAGCTCTTCTTTTTCTCTTTGGGTTTGGATAGCTGAAGAGGGTAAGATTTCAACCTCTGCCTCCTTCCAAACCTTATGTTCCCATCCTTACACAACATAGGATGATTCAGTGCATGCTTAAGGAAACCAAGCAAATAACTTTCCTCACTGCTTTTGCCTAATTCTCTGTCCACAGGCTTTTAAAAAAATTTGGATCAGTTTTGGCTTTATGGAAAAGTTGCAACAGTAATACAGAGGATTCCCATGGATCCTAGTTTTGCCTGTTGTCAGTGATCTGTGTGATCATGGGACACACACTGGGTGCCTCGCACAGTGGAAGAAAAGTCCCACATTGAGGCACATGGCTGTAACATTTCAGAAATAGAAGCTTAGGGCACAGCAAAGAAGGGCAGGAAGAACAAAACAGGTTCTACATAAAGGATTGGGATACTGATTGCCCATAAATTGCTCAACGGTTATTCTGGAAGCTAGAAAAATCCTAAAGCAATGCCTTCAAAATTCTAAATGGAAATTATTTGTCATAAAATTAGTAATAATTAAACTGCATATCAAGTGTGATGTTAAACTAAAGAGACTTTTGGAACCACAACATGTTGAAATTTTTGTTTTCATGCCCCCTTTAACAGAAAGTGATCTGAGGATTTGTTTCTCAGAAAGGAAGAAGCACAAAGAGAGAAAAACAAGACGAAAGATAAAGGGACTTCCCTGAATGATGTGATAGGGATAATAGATTATAACTCTGAGGTGGCCTAAAAATATACAATGTGGAATGGAACCGAAAAGCAGTCATTTGAACAATTCAGAGATTTACAGTTCTATCCGAGTGTTGGAGAATGAATTAGTAATATGTGTAGAGAAAATTAAATAAATATAAAGAGCAGACAGTTGATTAGTTGCAGAGAAAATAAAAATTTGGCCTGGTGTGATGATGTATGCCTGTAATCCCAACATTTGAGAGGCTGAGTCAGGAGAATTGCCTGAAGTTGGAGGCTAGTCTGGGGCACATAGTGAGTTCAAGGTCAACCTGAACTACATAATGGGACTCTGATTCAAAAGCAAAAAGCAGAAATAAAGTTGCATTAGAGCATGGCATATTATATGGCCCAACTTGGAATTTTTTGTGCGTGTGGTGCTGGGGACTGAATTTAGGGCCTTGAACTTCCTAGGCAAGTGATCTACCACTAAGCTACATCACCTGTCCTCAGCTTGAATCTTTGAGTCATACATAGTCCTAGTATACAAATATTTAGTTTATTTAAGTATAAAAGATAATTTTTTTTGTTGGATGAATGAGTTCAGGTAGGAGAAAAAGAGAGGGAGGGGGAGTGGAAAGGTGATGGAGAAAAAGAGAGGGGGAGGGTGGGAGAGAAAGACATGATGCTCTAGATCCTCCGTTCCTATATCCAGAAGTGAATAGTCACTTAACATTTAAAAGAAAGTTAAGAAGCAGCAGTATCAAACTATTATTTAAATAATATGGGAGCAAATACCAGAAGAAACCCTTGAAAATGGGCCACAGCTAGGGAGAAAAGATTAGGAATTGGGAGGAATTGGCTAAGCAAAAGTTCTAGTAAACTGTATATCTTTAATAAGCAATAACCATGTGTCACATTAAAGTGAAAGGATTAACGTGGCACCTAGGTGCATCTGGAGAGGGTTGGAGAAGAAAGTGTAATTGCTTACCTTGTACTCAGTGATTGGCATTCTTCACAAGGCTGTGGCCAGTCAAGTGAGATCCTGTAATTTGGCTCCCTTCTTGTTTGCACACGTATATGCATGTTGACACTTTGCTCTGGGGTGAGAGTTCGCTTCACGCTTGCACAGTTGCTTGGCTCCTCTGGCTACAGGGTGTTGAGCTCCTGTTTGCAGCTTCTGGAACCATGGCTTTCCCAGCTGGATTTGGTTGGGGGGCAGCCACTGCAGCCTATCAGGTGGAAGGTAGGAGAAATGTCCTCTCTTGTGCCAGAGCTGGAGTGGATTGATTCTGGTGACTTTCGCATGTCTGGGAAAGAGGGGAGTTTCAGGAGCCAAAAAGAGATGGAGGAGAAGGATTACCACATGGGGTAATCAAGCTAAGCTCCTTTTTGTACAGAAAAGGTTCACACTCCCTTCTCTCTTTCCTTAGTCACGGAAGGTGGTAGGCTACAGAGATGAAGCCCCAGTTCAGTTATATTTTCACTTACCCAGGCCTCCATTAGTCACAGTACACATGGAATCGGGTGCTTTCATAAGTGGATCATGAATGTGTTTGCTCCCACCCCTTTTAAGGAGACAATACTTTCTCTTACTGGCTGGAAAATTATTGAGTAATTTCCTTTGAGCTTCCCTTATTTAGTTGGAAAAAGTGCCCTGTTGTGTTTCTAATGAGCACAAAGGCAAGCAAAAGGTTCGACAAGGCACCTCACTTCCTGGGGAAGCTGGGAAGTAAAGGGAGTCTAAAACGACTGATGGTAAGGAGAATTGAGAAAGAGCTTGGAGCCCGAGCTGTCTCCATCCTACCATGCATGAGTATATGAGTCATATCCTCTTTGAATCTTGATTCCTTCATCTCTAAAAAAGGAAGACTAGATTTACTTTTCTTAAACACGCATTTCTCCCCCAAACCACAGGGATAATATTTATTTGGTCAAATAAGAGTGTGAAACTCTGGGTTTAACAAAGCCCAGTAAGTTTTTTTGTGGTGGTTCTCTAAGGCTGCTGTAATGAATTACCACAACCTGTGAGGTATAAGCAGCATGAGAATATTCTCTTATAGTTCTGGAAACTAGCACTAGTCATTTAAAGATATAATTAGCTAAATCAAGATGGGATCACACTGGAGTGGGCTAGACCCATAATCCAGCAAGACTGATGTTCTATGAGAAGAAGGAAATTTGGACACAGAGACACATTTGTAGAATGCCATGTACAACAGAGGCCAAGACTGGAGTCACACAGTCATAAACTAAGAAGCTCCCTGGGCCAGTGACCATGTCCAGGAACTGGGAAGAGACAAGGAAATATCTGCCTAGAGTCTCAGTGGGAGTGTAAACTTGAGGGTACCTACCTTAAACTTAAGCTTTTGGCTCTAGAACTGAGAAACAATTTATTTTTGTTGTTCAAGCTGCTCATTTTTATGACATTCCTAGAAAATTAATGACACATTAACAAAAATGGGTAAGTCAGGGAAATCATTACCTCTTATGATGAGTGCCATGATGGTAAGATGATGCTGTGGGAAAGGCTCATTTAGATTGGGTGGCCAAGGAGAGTATATGTGAATCAGTGTCATTTCATCTAAAAGTTAAAGAATGAGAAGAGCCATTTGGAGGTTGGAGGTGGTGTGGAGTTTTCTAAGTGAGGAGGGAGGAAGGTAAGTACCGGTTGATCCTGGATCAACCCACGCTGCCTACAATTCCCAGCATCTGTTGTTATTTGCCAGATTTACAGAAGGGGAATGGAGAATCTCTGCTACAGTTGCCTTAACTGGTGCATGGAAGAATCTCCCATGGGAGCCTAGATGTAGATATAGAGGATATAGATATATAGATATAATTTTCTGCTCTGTGATGCAAGGCTCTCTTTAGACAGCCTCTGAGAATGTCCTGGTAATCCAGAATTCCATTCTACCTTTCTCACTACACGGTGTCTTCTTTTATTTTCTCCCAGATAATTTCTTTGTGATCAGAGTGGCAGATTAAATAGGCTGGCCCTCTAGGAGGGAAAACAAAAGGGAATCTTCATTAGATTTCTTCTCTGAAGGGAAGTCAGACAGATCAGAGAGGAGCAGCAGAGCCCTGGGATGGGGTGAGTAGAATCAGGTTCTAGAACACTAGAGCTTGGTGATTGCGCAGATGGGCTCAGGAGTCAGACTTCTTAGGCTGGGGTCTGTTTCTACTTTTTGTTAGCATTGTGACTTTGGTAGGTTTCTCAGATTCTCAAGCAACATAACATAATGCAACTTTGAATGTAAGACATTTAGCAGCGTATTTGAATAAAGAAAGGTCTCATGGAGTGAGCAGCACCCTGATCCAGCACAAGTTCAGAGAGCTCAGTCAGGTAATGTGAAGAGGCAGAACTGATAGATGGAAGAAAGAAGTGACCTGTAGAAATAGCTTGATTGGCTACTGCTCTGCACTTGCTGCCTTGGGATGCAGTTTGCAGCCTATTTGAAAGCTAGGCTGCTAAGGTTGGCCAAGAATTGGTTACTCATTACAAGAATATGCTCTGAAGTTAGGTTAGAGCTTGTTTACATATTAAGTAGATTATAATTCTCTGTGTATGGAGAATAGTATGAGAGCAGTCCTGCTCAACAACAACAACAACAACAAAAACACTTACTACTAGCTTTAAATTTCTTCTTTGCCCCTGTTGGGTGAAAGTTAATTGAATTTAGTTTTTCCCCTGTCCATCAGCCTTTCAGGTTTGACCTTGGTTGGGTACTGATAACTCTTTCCATCATCACTATAATGCATTTCTTCTCAATACAGATTTTAGAATTCACAGTGTCATATTAGTTGGATGATTCTTTATGCTTTTCTCATCTTTCTGCTAATTTGGCCATAATGACATTACTCATTGTGCAACGAAGAACTGAGTACAAAATATCAGGGAGAATATTATGGTGGCTATTAGAAGAATAATGCCAAGGAATTAAAGTACTCTTCTTATCAAGGTCTCTATAATCCAAACTTACCAATGCAAACAATCCAAAGTTCAAGAAGTAAGGAGAGTTCAACAATGTTCAAGTTTATTTGGTCATAGTCTTTGGAGATATGACAACAATTAAGGATCAAAGTCTCCACAAAATGATCTGATTTAAAAAGGCATTCATTTTTATAGTTAGCCTGGTTACACAACTCATGCTGACCTAGGAACCCACTAAAATAACCATAAAAATTAGAAAACCTTGGAAGAACCAAACTTTTCACCTATCATTCAGAACGGCTCCAAACCACTTGTTAGAAGTTCCCCTAGACTCCTTATGTATTTCTTCTGAGAAGTTTCCTTAGGTATTTAGTGATAGTGGAGAAACAGTAGTATTCACCATCTTTTAAAGTAAGATTTCTGTAGTAGTAAAACCACAGAAATGTAAGTGCAACATTCAGTTTTGTTCAGCACTGTGCACAAACCTCCAACATGGGCAAAGAGGAAATTTAGAGCTATGTAGTAAGTGATTGTTTTTTGTTGAGCATGACTCTTCTCATCCACCTTCCAAAGAATGGTTTTTAACTGTTGGAATCCCTGGGAGATCTGAACAGCTCTTAAACACCCTTGGTTTCCCCCAACTTGTGGGTTAGCTTTCAATTATGTGTAACTGGCACTCCACCTCCAGCAATAGTGAGTCTCAAGGACACCCACTGTAAAATAGCGTATCTATCTATTTCCAGGTTGATACTAATTTAAATTATTAACCGCTTTGGACTTTGTTTTTGGGAGGTTTTAAGTGTACTATCAAAGAAAACTCTTTGGAAGGTAGTTGTAAACCAGGCCAAAGAGTAAGATCTGAACCAGAAGGGAGGCATAACACACTAAGTGAATTCTCTGTAGACATAGTATCTAGTGATGGTGAACCTGGTAGAGACAAGTGTCCAATCTGCAACTCAAAACCCACGTATTTATAGCAAAGTGCAAACACTACAATTAAACCTGAATATTGACGTTTTAGTTTAGAAGAAACATCTCATATGTTAATGTCTTTTGTCTTAAAAGAAAAATAACATGTGCCATGGGTTTGCCACCACTCATAGGTCCTCGGTGGTTGGTAAAGAGGGACACCTAGTGTCATACGAGCAGAGGTGAGCTAAACTAGATTGCCTGTAAATCTGTTTAGCTTCTGAAAAAGGTCCAGGGGGGAAACTTACTTTTTCGTGGTTTCTTTGTAAGTCCTTGCTCACTTCAGACTGGAACAACCTTAGCTGGGCCATTCTGACTTCCTGTCTTCCGGAGGTCTCTGTGTGTGGCTCCTCTCTGCTTGCCTGGAGGCAGGTTGTCTCACGTTCTTCTGCCCGAGGCTTGCTCCTTCCTTCTGTGAAGCCTCTGTATCTGTGGCCTCTTGCTGGCCGTTGTGCTGTTAGCTCTCTATGGAGAGTTTCCACGGTGGGGAGCTTGAGCCAATGTGCTGTTGAGAGTGTCAGGCTGCTACTTCTGCCAACTCCTAGAATGTCTTTTCTAGGTTTGCGTGTGATTCCAGTTTATGAGTGCTGGGTTTGGATCCTAGCTCAAGCACTTATTAGCAGAGTCAGGGCAAGTAACTTATGTGGGTCTCTATTTCCTTACCTGTAAAGTAGGAAAGTGGTCATGCCCGTTCTTTAGATTTGTCCTAGGGTACGTGTGTAATGGGAATATAAGAGTACCTGGCATATAGAGCTCACTAAATACTAATACCCATAGTACCATGTTTTCCTTTTTGGGATTATACTTGCCGATGAGGAGACTTAGGTTACCTACTCCAGTTAGTGAGAGTTGTTATTTCTTGTTTTGACTGAAAATTAGAACAGATTCCCTCTTTTCTCACTCCTGCCATGTCTTTCTCCATTGCCTGCATTACAGATGCAGTAGGTCAGTCCATGGCTTCGTCAAATCACTGTGACCTGAGATCAGGCAGGCATGGTGGGATATGTCTCTAATCCCAGCACTCAGCGGGCTGAGGCAGGAGGATCACTGTGAGTTCGAGGCCAGCCTGGGCTACATAGTAAGTTTGAGGTCACCCTGCACTGCAAAGTGAGACCAACTGAAAAAAAAAAAGCTGAGGTTAACCTGGCACTTTTTGGGGTGAGAGAATCTTTGAACTTTTGTACTGCCTTGGCCTCTGAAAATCTGTAATGCCTTTGGAAATTATAAACATTCATGACAGTTGAAAACTGATCATGAACTGCATTTGTAAAACCAAAACAAAACTCTGTTTGGTGGTGTGTCAGGTAGCTCCTTCCGGTGATTGTGTGTGTAGGTATGTTTGTGTTCAGATACATCTCTTGAGGCCTCTGAGAGATTGGTAACATGCCCTCTACTCATCCCTGTAAAAACTGGAGATACTTGGACCCTTTGGTTTGGAGTGGAGGATGGTGTCAGGGTCTTTGCAAGGGGAGGGAGAGTGACTAAACAGGGTAGGGATGGGGCATCTGTTCCGCTGGGCCTCCTAACATAGTGACTCCTTGGTTCACCAGCTCCAGGGCCCTTCCTTCTTCGGGGCTTGTTCTATCCTTTCTGCTGCTCCTCTGGCTACTTTGTTGTTTATGGTTTAAAAGAAGAGTTTAATGTTTATTACATAACAGTTGACTGTGTGGTGCCTTGAGCCTTTTGGAGGAAAGCACAATATAAATCTAATAAATAAATAATAAATAAGTGGTATAAGCAGGAGGAAAATTATGTGTTTTAGGTGAGTTGTAAAGAACATTGTAAAATCTGTAACATGTATTTGTTAGACTATGAGGCAGAGAAGAAAAAGCAGGTGATCACTGTGCATACAGAAGTGAGTCTTGCAATATTTTTAAATACAGAAGAATTGCCATGATTTTTAACCCTTTATGGAGCTGGCTAGGCTCCGTATGTTTGGCCAGAAGGAACGGGTGGTGCAAAAGCAGCAGGTAGCTTGGCGATATTTTGTTTGCTTTCTCAGTAGGCCACAGTGGAGCTATGAAAATGACATTTAAGACCCAGTTCTGTGGTTCTTATGAGCTTATAACTCCCAAATATTTCAGAGAAAGCTCTTAAGGGGTGAACATGCTCTGCAAAATCCCACAAATCTTAACCAGAGTCTAAACTACTCCATTAATGCTTCCAAGTGGGATCCCAAGTTTGTGGTTCTCAAGGAGGCAACGGCCCTAGTTTTATGAATGCCATTATGAACCCACTATACCGCACTGGATGCAAGTACACTGCTTGCTTTGGATTTATCTGACTTTGGTTTCATGTTGGTAGATTTGGGGGTCACTTTTAATGGTGTGTCAAAGGAGGAATCCCATTGTTAAGAAATTTGAGGATTTTTTACACTATAATGAGGCAGAACAAACAGGATCATTGCATGAACTGGCTTTAGGTCAAACTTACAATGATTCTACATGACTGTTTATTCTCTGCTCCTTTAGAAGACAGATTTAACTGGTCCGCACAGACCCATGTGAGAAATACACCTCATCTACCTGCTGTAGATATCAGTAACAAGTCCCATGCTCTCTAAACTGCTTCTTGTTTGCTTTTCCCATTCAATCAATTTCAGCTTTGTGTCTTGTAACCCATTTTCTGCTAAATTCTTTGGATGAAACATTCAATTTGGGACTTGATATATTGGCTGCTCTTGTTACTCTTCTGGAATGATGGCAGCTGGATAGATCTGTTTCTTGTATGGAAGGAAAGAAAGAAAGAGAGAGAGAGAGACAAAGAAAGAGAGAAATGGAGAGAGAGAGAGAAAGAGAGAGAAAGAGAGGGAAAATAAAGAAAAAGAGATCCGAATCCAAAGCATTTATTTATTTCTTGGTGTGTAAAGAAAAGCAACATTTACTTATGAAATGTATCATAGTTTAAAAGTTGATAAGATAAAACAATTCTTATTTTGTTCTTCCAGTTTCAAATTTGAGACCCACTGAGATCTCAAATTGCTTCTTGTTTTGATTGAACCATGAAATTAATAATGGAGAAGTATTACTTAGGCAAGGGTGATATTCAAATATTTATCAGCAACACACAGATAGCCAAGGCAAGTCACAGGTATACACTAAATTGGTGAAAGCACTGACCAATCACAGGCAAGTCAGAAACAGCCATTGAGGCCACAGTTATACATATTGATTGTAGGAAAAAGACAGATCTGTAATGTTTTCAAAAATTTCACTGGTTGAATATTGGACATCTTTTTTTGTGCTTCCTACCTGCGTTGATTTTCTCAACTTTTCCTTGCAAATTACTACACTTCAGATGTGTTTGGACTTTAGTCACCTTCAATTTTTTAATCCCTCTGTTAAATACTTAGTGCCAAAGATATTTGTAGTCTTTAGGAACAAATTCTTAGCTTCTTTCCAAAGAACTCAGGTTTTATTTTCTAGATACTGTCATGCTTCAGTCCATTTAATAACGCTAATTTAAAAAATTAAGTTCTCAATTCAACAATCGTGCTTCTGGGTATTATGTGAAATCAGTTCATTAAGAGATGTCTGCACATCTAGGGTCATTGCAGAATTATTCACTTAACCAAATGATGGAATCACCTTGTGTCTATCCACAAACGGATGGACAGGAAAACGTGATGTGTATATACAATGAAACATTGCTCATCCTTAAAAAAAAAGAAAAACAAATTCTGTCAACACTGATGGAATTGGAGGACTATATACCAAGTTAAATATGCCAGGCACAGAAGAACCAATTCTGTATGATCTCTCATATGTAGAATCTAAAACAATTGAACTGATAAAAGGGGGAAATTAGAGTGCTGGCTTAAGAGACTGGGGTTGGAGAAATGAAGAGATGCTAAACCCTAGGGTACAAATTTCAGTCAGATAGGAATGTAACTTCCTTTTTCTTTTTAGCATGCTGTGTATGAATATAAATTTAGTGGTGTACATTTCAAAATTGCTAAAATGAGTACCTTTTGAATATTCTAACCGCAAAAAACAGTATTTTCAGCAATGGTTATGTTAACTAGCCTGCTCACATTATATTCACAAATCATAACATCTCTTTATAGTTCATAAATATATACTATTATAGCTTCTCAATTTATAAAAAATTAAAAATTGAATTTTAATTAATCACTACATCTTTGAGATCTTTGGGATAAAATATTTATTTTTGACGTTATCTTTGCTATTTTTGAGCTATTTATTTATTTTTCTTTTTCTTTTTTAAATTACTTGTTTTTGTCCAATACCTGATGATCTTTAGGGGCTAGTTCATGTTTGTGAATGAAAGAATATATTGATTAATATCAGTAACTGATTTAGGCTTCCTTTGAAGTTAGTACTATTAACTGAAACAGAGTGCCTTCCTAGTAAAAAACAGAGTTCTGGGTAAGCAGGTGGGGTGTATTAGTGGTCCTTTCATAAAGGACTATGGGTGTGAGAGTAGACAGCCAAGACTTAAACCTCAAGTACCTACCAGATAACAAGGACTTCAAGGAGGAAGAGGGTGTTTGCTTTTTACTTTTGGATTTCCTGTCTCCACTTACCTTCAAGTTCAGCTCTAGGGTTTGTTCTACTTCTTTCAGCTTTGCCAGTACCTACGACAGTAATCCCTTCCGGTAACCTCTCTTACTTTCACGAGGTTTTTCTGAGGACTTCAGCATGGAGTAAAAGCAGCACCAACAGTTCTATTAATGGAGGAGAGAAACCAGTCAGGCCAGCAGTAGAACGGAAGATCTTCTAATTAATTACCACGATAAGCACTGCGAACTGGGGGCTGCTCTCCTCCACAATGGTCCATCCAAGATTCTCTAGGAAAATCCTTCTTAATTCTTCCCAGTGGTCTTCCGTGTGTCTATATGGGAATGCTTTGCCTTAATTTCTCAGGCAAACTGGTCCTCTTTCCTTTCTAATTTCCAGAAGTGCTTGAGTACAGTAATTTTATTGGGAGCATTTTTTTAAATTTCAGCTCAGTTGTGGATTGCTTCCTTTAATTACTGTCATTTCACTGGGGTTGTGAGGAGGAGAATTAAATATGTATGCTTCATTCCCCACCTTGAACTGGAAGTCTTTATTAACATAAATAAAGCTTTAATATAATATTAATTTATGTATAGGTCTTTATTAACATGCGTTAATATATGGCAGTGCCTCATAAACTGTGAGGTATTATTCACAGTTAATGAATGAATTTCCCTCTTTCTTTTTTTTAGATACTCGTTCTCTTCTTCTTAATATTATTATCTTCCTTGTCATTGCAAATATATTCAACTTCTGGAAATTCTAGTCTTATGGTTTTTAGAAAGAAGATGCATACTATAGACTGAATATTTGTGTCTCTCTCTCTCGCTCAAATTCATGTTTTGAAGCCCTAATTCTTAATGTGATGGTGTTAGGAAGCTTTGCCTTTGGGGACGATTAAGTCATGAAGAAGACGTGCTTATGAGTAAGACTTTTCTGCCTTCGAAGGAAGTACTCAGTCATCTTTTTGGCTTCAGAAAATGGTTTTATGGGAGAGAATTTGTCCATGGACCAGTGAGTGGGTTTTCTTAGTTCCATATTTATTAGTGTAGGCTTGTGATACAAGATAATTACATTTTCCAGTGCTAGCATCGCCACCTCAGCTCCACCTAGATCATTAGCATTAGATTCTCATAAGAAACCTAGATCCCTCAAGTGTACAGTTCAGAGTAGGGTCTAAGAATCTAATGCAGCCAATGATCTGACAGGAGGCAGAGCTCAGGTGGTAATTCAAGTGATAGAGAGCAGCTGTAAAAGCAGATACATTGTTGCTTGCTTGCCCATTGCTCACTTCCTGCTGTGTGGGCCTGTTCCAAATAGCTGATGGACTGGTACCCATCAGTGGCTCAGGGGTTGGTTAAACTCGTTACAAGGAAAACCTTGGGGACCTTCCTTCTCTCCTCCATCATGTTGAGTACACAGGGAGAAGAAGCTTTCTAGGAACTAGGAAGGTGGACCTCACCAGAACCTGATCATGCTGACACCATGCTCTCAGATATCCAGCCTCCACAACTATGAGAAATAAATTTCTCTTGTTTATATGCCACCTACTCTGTGGCATTTAATTTGAATGAGAAACCTGAGAAAATGAGATAACATGGAATTAATGGAATTATAGACAGTCAAATGACATATTCAGACAATGTGAGAAAAGCCACAGTGGAAGTTATTCTTGGTTATTATGACCAAGTTATTCTTGGTTATTATATAATTCTTGGTTATTATGACCAAGAAACCACTTGTGCACACATTTGCTTCTGGGGTCAGCAGCTCTAAGCTATTCATGCTTTTCATGATTTCTTACTTCCTTCTATATCTGAATGGACAGAGTCTTCATGTCCTGAATTTTTCTGTACCTTAATTGGCTTCATGGGCAGAATTGGAAGGTATCTGATGCCCTTGCTATTGGTATTCATGGCTTATTTATTGACAAGGGTCTGCTCACCTGCTGATGTATTCTTAGGCCAGGTCCCTAGTAAAATGGATGCTTTTCACTTGTTCAGGAATTTTGTGTGTGTGTGTTCATAAAATAATATAAACTAATTGTAGATTTTGAAAAGATGCAATCAGTAAAAATAAAAAACAACAACAAAAAACATCACCAGAGATGTATTTTAAATTTTTCAGAAAGAAATTTCAGTCTTTACCTCTTCATTCACAGATTCACATGCACATGCGCACTTTCCACTCTAAGACTGTTTTCAAAATGGTCTTGGTTTTCTTAAGAAGTTTACTAATACCTAGGTAAGTTATAACATGGCTCTGATGTTTTTCCTCTCTTCCTATGCCATCTCTCCCTTATACGTCTTTCAGTAGTTGCACATGGATGTTACCCAGAAAGATTAATTGAGTCAACATATGACTCATTTGTATTTAACCTTGAGAAACAGGAAACAAATAGTCATGTCTCAATAATTTATTTGGAGTGTAGGCTCTATATATTGACCAAATAGTCGTACACGAATGTTTCTTGTCACCACTAAATCTGTCAGTTAAGACAGGATATTTATTATTTCGATGAATATATGTCAGGATTTTATTGGAAAAAGGAAGTCCTAGTTGGGTTGTTGTTTCCTGGACCTGTTAATCTAGTAGAAGTTGCTTTTCAGCTATGTTCATTGGTGAAAAAGCAAAGTGATTCTTTAAAAATTTTTAGGCCAGCACACAGATATTTTTGTGCTATATCCTCTGATTCTCTTAATTACACTTCTTTTTTAAGTTACTTCTAGCTTTCCTTTAGCTTTGAAATGTATCACCATGCTAAGTCCCCTCCCTTTCTTTCCCCACTTCCAATCTCTTTTATGCATTGCTTCCAACTTATCAAATCCTGACAGCCTTACTATTTCTTGAAAAGAAATTTGAACCCTGACTCCACCTATTACAGTCATGTAATCTTGGGAGATAAGTAAGCTGTGTAGGCTTCAGTTTTTTTATTAATGAAATGGGACAGTAAGAGTGCCTACCTTTGAATTATTATAAATATTAAATGTATTTCTGAATCAAACGCTTAGGACATTGTCGTGTTGGGCAAACTAAATATTGAATATATTTTAATCATTAAGAAATTTTAATGTCACTTCACCTTCTATAGGGTAACTTCTGAATGTCTTGAATGGCAGAAAAATCTTTGTAATTTCTTCTCTGATGATATATGAAATCTCCTGTCTTGCTTCTCCACGAATATTTTATTCTTTATCCAAGATAAAGCACAAGTAATTCTTAAAATACACCATGACCTTCATGCCTCTGTACCTTTGCACCTGCTGCTCCGTTTGCATGAGTGCACATAGAACTGCTGGCGTGGGCAGAGATCAACCAAATACAAAGTTCAGGCTTCCTTACTCCAGGACAGGGCTGCTTCCATTGCAGCATGCAGCCTCTTTCTTCTTTGTCTCTTCTGCTGGTCTTCTGAGTATGTTACTGTGAGCTCGGTAGTACTCATAAAGGACTGGGGATCTGGTGGGGCAAAAGCAATTTTACTTCGTTTGACAAAGCTGTTCTTCAACTATTTCAAGTAACACGTATAATACGATTTTTTTTCCTTGGTGGCATTTGGGCATTACTCTATGATTCAAAAGATGACTAATAAGAGTGTTAATATGAACATTATATCTGTGGGTGTGCGTGCATGTGTGTGTGTGTGTGTGTGTGTGTGTGTGTGTGTGTGTGTTGTGGGCAGCTGTGTGGTCAATACTGACAGCAGCTGGGACCCTGTTTTCCAGTCACTATACTTTGTGGCTCTGTTTCTTAGTGTGCCTTAGACTAGAATAGTAGATCTGTCTTGGTTTTGGATCTTTTTCAAGGTGCCTGCTCTTGCTTTTATTAGTGTAGATAATCAGAATTTGATTGTAAAGTATGCCTGGGCCAAATACAAGGGCTTTTAAAATTGTCTGCTGTTTTAGATTATCCAGGCCACTGATCCCCCTTCCTTAGCATGGATAATTGAGAGTGGACTGGGCTGAAGAATGTTAAGCAGAACCAATTGACAAAATAAATGAGATTCAAAAAATCCTTTACATTTAAATATTTAAAAAGGTATTTTCTAATTTGAAAGGATTTATTTTATATCTTGAAACTGTAAATATATTTGGTTTTAAATTGCTTTAAAACAGGAAATTATTTCCTACTTTTAAAACCCATTTAAAATAAATACTAATTATAATACACCCTTAAAGGAATTACGGGTAAAATTGAAAATATAGAGAAGAGGTCAGACAGTTTGAGATTCAATGTCAAATCTTTTTATAAGCATGATTATGTTTTATCTAGGTAAGAGAAGGTGGGAGTCATTTCAAATTCGAAAAAATCTCTCTCTAGATAGTAGAGGCTATTTTTCTTTACTGCTAATGAGCAATAACAATTTAAAGAAGGGAATTTTTTGAATGCATGTTTAGGAATGAAAAGATTCTGATTCCTAGGAATGTCTGACCACATTTGCTTCTCATTCTTGCCCTCTCATCTTTCCCTGTGCACTTGCGAATCCAGGTGGAATTGTATTCACAGGCCACTTGCCTAGGAATGAAGAGGACATTTTCCCAAAGGAACACTGCTGTGCATGGGAGTTGGTGTCACTGAATGCCCTTCAGGAGTGTGATGAGATAAATAGATTGGGAGTTGGCTTGGGGATTTAGAACATAATGTAAGAGGCAATGGTGAGTTTCTGGGCATGTGATGCACAAACAAGGGTTTTTGAAACATTACCCATTTTTATGTTGGGAATTGCCAAGCTAAAGCTTAAAGTCTCCCACAACACCTATGAATAATCATTTAAATACAGGCTTTGAGACCTAGGGAACAACGTGTATTATTTACTCTAAAAAGCAGTAATCTTCCTTGGAGTCACTGTAGTCCATCAAGCAGATACATACTTGGGGATCTTTGAAAAAGCAACATTTTTTTTGTTCTACATTATTTTCTAGGCTTGGATGATCGATACAGGTGAGGGATGCACATCAGCTGCTCTGGGACAGAGTGGGCATGATGGCACTTTCACTGTGTAACATCACAAGGGGGCTTTGTGCATTGTCTTTAATTTCCCAAAGAGGCTTTCTTCCTTATCTACTGTGTTTATGTAAACAGGAGATAGGAATGGAGGTGATAGATTCTATAGTATAGCCTTCAGTTCCCTGTAATGCTGGGTACCTGGCAAATATAGGCAACCAGAACTTCTTTTTAACCCAAGTGGTTTGATAAAGGGAGATCTGAGGAGTTCCTGGAATAGATGTACAACAAAGGCAAAGTATGTTTCCAGAATCTCCCTACTAACTCTCACTATGGCTCAAATGAAGACCAGATGCAGCCACAGTAAGCTGTGATGTGGTTAGGCTGTGGCTGAATGATAAATTTTCTCTTGGTTGGAGGGAAATTATGCAAAAACATCCAGGAAAGGTCTGTCCCATGTTGTAGTTGGAGACCTCATTTCCTTGGCAAGAAGTAATTAATTAAATTAAATTATGACTATTTAAATTACTGCTGTAGAGTTATTTGTTTGTCCTGATTAGATATTTATCTCTGCTGGGGACTACAGCTCGAGGGTGTACAGGTGAATAAAATGATCATATGAATCCAAAGTGTCAGTGGAAGAGAGGCATGCTCATGGTTAGTATGATGTGGTATCTCTAACAAATAAATAAATGCACTTGGAACACACGTGGCAGGAGTGGGGATACAAGAATAGAGGTTGTGGTAGAGATTTGTTGTGGTATCTAAGTTGGGCTTTTAGAGAGTATGCTTTTATTTTATTTTAGTTTTCAGGGAAAGACACAAGAAAAACGTGTGTATCAAGAAATGAAACAATTCAAGCCAAGAAAAAAGAAAGTATGAATACCTATGTTGTACTTGAGGGACTGGTGTAGTCATTTCCAGTTAAGTAGGTCAATGGTTTTGAATTTAACTATTTTAAAATATATGTAAATCACTGGGAATGCTTCTAATCACTTCATACAAGACTACATAGTAACCATATTTATGAATGACATCCAGGAATTTACCTTTTTGGCAAGTATCCTGTATGAGTGTTTTGTAGATGTCTCAGGCTTTGATAAGGCATGATATGTTTGCTGATGCTAGGGTGAATGGTAGAATGGGAAATTAAAAGGTTAGAATAGGTTCATGTTGTAATTCATATAAAGTGTCAGGCTAATGAGTTGGTGATAAGTCATGTGCATTAGGTATTTGTTAGCTGTGAAATGCTTTTATGCAAAGGGAGTAATTGAATCAGTTCTGTATACTAGAAAGAACTGTAAATGCAGCATGGAAGATAAATCATAGGAGATATGGAGGCTTGGAAACAGTTGTCAGGCTATTGCCATAGGTGGAGTAGATGATGATGACCTGGATTTTGGTGGAAAGAGAAAAATGTAGGAAAAATTGTAAAGTGATATCACTGAGGAAGAACCAGCAGGACACATTTATGAAAACAAGGTAGGGTATAAAAGAAATAAGAAGTCTAAGATGTCTGGTATGACTGTTTTTGGTATCTATTGGCTGGTGATGCTATAAATAGAACTAAAACACACTAAAGAAAGAACATGTTTAGGGGGTGCCTGGTAGAGATATAACAGATTCAATATGGGCTTGAGATTCCCTTAAGTGATTTTCAGGAAATGTCTGGGAAGTAACTGAAAATACCTATCTCCACTTCAGGTTAGATTTGCTAATAGTCACTGGTGTGTTGCTGATGATTGAAGTCATAGTGGGGATAGAATGCACAGAACTGGGTTATAAAGGAAAACAGGAGGAGCCAAGAGGAGCAAGCTGGAAATGTCTAGACTCAGTTCTGCGCATTAGACAAACTCAGAAGCTATATAAACCGATGCTTTCACAGAATCTTAGAATGAGTAGAAAGAATTTTAGAAGCCTTTTAGTTCAGAGGTTTTTAAATGTATTTTAGTGCAGCAGAACCAGATTTTCAAGAAAATCTAACTGAAATTTCCTTATAAGTTAGAGGTGGAGCTTCTCGGGCTGAAGGAGAGTTAAGAGAACGCGAAAGGATATGCGTTCAGTTCCTTTCTTCATTTCTCTTTCCTCATGTGGCAATTACTGATTCGTCTCCAGGGAACATGGTTCTTGTATGTTCTTTATTTTGTAGAGGCTGGAGTGATTGGTTGATATGATCAATGTCATCCAACTCATTAGTGACAGGGCCAGAACATGTTGCCCCGATAAGTTCCACAAACAAGCAACACAAAACAACGTGGAGCTCATAGCCACCATGAATGATGCAGTTCTGGGGAGAGGTACCATTCGAACTTATAATGTTCAGGAAAGGAAGAGCAGAAGTGGTAGATTTTGAGAAACTAAAACATGTAGAGATTCAATTTCTGGGTTCTTTAAAGTTCATACTATATTGGAAAAAGAAAGTTGGTTTCTCCAATGTCCATAAATTTGAGAAACTGTAATCGGTTGCAACACAACTATAGCTTATCCCCACTCAAATGCTAGTAGCCATGGAAGTTTCATGGTGGGACAGACTATAGCTTTCTTGTTGTGTGTGCTTAGGGGCTCTTTGAGAAGGCAACTTGTTTGAGAGATGATGTCTTTGCAATATGTCCTGAAGACATCATTGTAAGGCAAGTACAATCTTCTTATTTGCAAGCATATTTATCTAAGAATCTCTTACGACTTGCTGTTGGAACACCCGTTTATCCTGCCTATTGGCATATAATACAAATGATCTAGCCACCATAATCAGTATTTAATGCAAAAAAACCAAAAAACAATAAAAAATAAAAAAATTTTAAAAACCCCTGAAAATTCTACATTCAAGAAATGGTTTTGAGACACTTGTAGAAATTTGCCATGACTGAAGACTGACCCGAAGATTTCTAGGGGACCTCGAGGAAAGTCAATAAGTTCCTGATTTGAAGGAATCTCATGTTATTCTAAATAGCCTTTCTAACATCATAAAGTTCTGTTCTTGAGTTAGCAAGCTGCTATAAGTCCTATGCCAATGTTCTCTCTTAGAAAGATGCTTAAGGGGGTATAAATCTTTTTAAGTGCATTTTATTCTATCAATTGTTTCATTTAAAGAAAGTCCATTGTCTTGTTACTAAGTGGTGTATTTAATAGTGTCAATAAATTTTAAAATTGGAGACTGGGTAGTATAATTTTGATGTTTAATGATCCCAATTGTTTAAGTTCTTAGGCCTTGGTTCATTTTTTTGACCTTTGTTTGTTTAAATGACCTAGGAAATTTTCAACCAATTACAGTGATGTTATATATTGGCTCTTGATATATGGGATTTAAATCTAGAAAATGCTTTATTAAAATAGGTTATTGACTAGTACTTGAAAGATTACATAATGTCTGTACAACAACAAATGGATAACTGAATTAGGAAAACGTTCAAGTAAAAATGCAACTTCGTATAAAAAGGCTTAATATATTACATTTATTACTTTGAGTTAACTATAATTATATAAAACTATCTAGGAAGAGGATTAAAGATTATACTGTAAGCCATTAGTACAAAGATAATGTAAAGCAGCTGCTACGGGTACCAGTGCTTCTATATTCTAGGCACAGGAAAAACAAGAAAGCAGCTCTGATTTCTTATGTTCATAAGCAACATTGTCCTGTTTTATTATTTAACTTCTTTAAGACTTCTCTCAGGTAAGTGCACATACATCTTGAAGTTTTTTAGAAGGGCAGCATGAAATAATTTAGGAAACTTTTTAAGTATAAGGTCTAGAATTTTTAAAAATAACTCAAATAATGTTAATCCTCATCATCCTAATTTTCATCACCACCCATGATCACCATTGCAATCATCATCATCATCATCATCATCATCATCATCATCATCATCATCATCATCACCAGGCAGTGTGTTAGTCTGCGTCCTCTGAGAAGCAGATAATAGGAAGATATTGAAAAAGCACAAAGTTGATTAAAGGAAGAACTGCTCATGAGAGAAAATGAGGAGGAAATCAGGAGAGGCTGAAATGCATGGGTAACAAGTAAAGAAGAGAAGAAAGGAAGAAAAACAATGTGAGCAAACTGCATAGACTACTGTACTGTTAAAGAGGAGTTCGACAAGATCTTTGGAGGGATGTCCTTGATCCAGTAACCTGTCAGAAGAGTCCCACATTTTCCAGGAGTAGGTCTGCCTTTGTAGACTTGCCATAGTCAGCACTGGCTGGCATCATCACAGAGAAGCAAGGCCTCAATGATAGCATTGTAGGGAGTTTTAGGGCTCATGGCTTAGACCTTAGGCACCCCTGAGACTGAAGGTTGGCAGCATATTCCTATGGCCATCACTGGAAGAACTGTGGATATTAAAAACAATCCTTCCATTTTTGTGTTCTATTAATTTTCTGTATTTAGTCTGCATTCTTTAACATGGGGGGAGAAGGAAAAAATAAATAATTAAAAATATTTGCTTTTGCTTGGGTAGCATGAAACATATATGACTTGCTCAATTCTTACAGTAGCTGCCTGGCTTTTAACTTTGCTTGAATATTCTGGCACTGCTGTGCTCTTCCTTCAACTGAACCCTCCCATGAAAAGTTTTAGTTTTTTACTCCAACTTTAATTTCTATTTAGAAACCTGATTTGATTAGAGTGTAAAAGTTTAAGTGTTCGTAACAGGATTCAATTAAAATAGGTCATTCTTGGGGCTCTGAAAATGGTAAGTGGCTTTGGGCAAATTAGAACAAAAGTTATAAAATTCAATTGGATGCATCACAACATTTAACATCTTTAAGGAAGACGTTTTGTCTAATAGATTCAATTTAGAAATATTTAGTGTAGGTCATCAGCTTAAGCACCTTAAAAATGTGTTTGTTTGTTTGTTTCTCCCTTTAGCTGTAACTGAGATCAGGATACCTGGACTTTGATGATCAAAATAAACCATTTGTGGTGGGACCTTGACGAAAGTCAATTAGTTTCTGTGACTTTACCAGTAGGTTAAAAAGGAGATTGTGATATTGGTGAATAATGTGCTTAGCGATGTTTGCATAAAAGATGCTTTGTCATTGTACAGTATTATTGAATATTTATGGTCTACCAGACTGAGCCAAATGGCCCAGAGGAAAAAACAGTCAGATTTATGTAAACCTTCTTCAGTGTCCCAGATACTTCAGGATGGGTGCTCTATATATGAATGAATAAATAAATAAATGATATAAACATTACTTTAAAATTTGAAGGTATATCAATATTATCTGGGGTGTTAGCCAATGTGCCTGACCTATGACATTGAAATGAAATGTCTGCCTCCGAGTAACTACTTCAATCTCATAAATATTTTTAAAGCCGGAGGCACATTGATGGCAAAGAATGTTTTCTTAGAATTTTGAGTCTGCAAATAAAGCTAAATGATCTCTTTACCTAAAACCCATAAGAAATGATTATCTCTCATCCACAGGGCTGCTCTGAGATTCCCAGGTTGAAATGGTGCATCATATGCGATCTTTTAAAAAACTGTTTTACTTACTCTCTTCACAGTAGGTTTTTTATCACTTTGTTGTGAGATCACAGAGCCTCAAAGAAGTAATAAAAAAATTAGCTGTAAACACTGCACAAGAACTTAATGGATCTTACTGAACTACACAATACAGATGTATTGGAACATAAATAGTTGATAGAAGATAAGAGACACAGAAGCAATGTGTTTGGATTGGGTCACTGCTTAATCCAAATGGGTTCAGTAAAAGAATTCATGAAACGTGACAGTGGGCCAAGAAGAACTTGCTGTGACATTTCAGATTCCCCTGTGTCTTTCTAATTAACTATTTCACATATACCAGAACTTACAGCACATAGAAACCCAGTGAGACCTAACTGCCAACTGCAGACCTGAGCGTCGGGGATGGATGGTTCTCTTCTCCTCAGGCAATGGACTATGACTCAATAATACCTCAAGTTTGGCTTTTAATTTCTATGATTCATTGATTCTGAACAGCATTTTTCTGTAAGACAAAAACCACACCAGAGATGCCTTATGATCTAGCCTGTCATTAAATGCGTTTGGATACATGTCACAGATCTAAATACACTGCAGCTCTAAGATATTTGAAAATATAAGAAGTCACATACCGAAAAAGCTTGCTCTCTTGATAATAACAGGAAGAATAACAGTAGCAATA